>JASAND010019183.1:0-12022 GCA_030248195.1 Trissonchulus latispiculum
ATACATTGCATATATAGGATATGATTATGTAGGATGGTAGTAATGGGAATGTAGAGAAACAGCGTACCTGCTTTCGGTTTAGACAAAAAATTAAATTCGTATATTTAAGTAAGTTTTCAAACGTGGAAGTATTACTTTGCTAAAAGTTGTCGCATAGCCGCAACGTTTTGTTCCTTTCCTGGTAGACACCCTTAAAGGTGTTATCGAGATCTTATGTGTGTCAAGCTGCGCTCCTGAATAAATCACACTGCTTTCGATTTGTCTTTTTGAATAAGAGGTCGTTTTGCGGTCTCCGGGCCGGCCCGATCGGGTCATGTTGCGGTCTCCGGGCCGGGCCGACCGGGTCGTGTTGCGGTCACCGGGCCGGGCCGACCGGGTCGTGTTGCGGTCTCCGGGCCGGGCCGACCGGGTCGTGATGCGGACTCCGGGCCGGGCCGACCGGGTCGTGTTGCGGACTCCGGGCCGGGCCGACCGGGTCGTGTTGCGGTCACCGGGCCGGGCCGACCGGGTCGTGTTGCGGTCTCCGGGCCGGGCCGACCGGGTCGTGATGCGGACTCCGGGCCGGGCCGACCGGGTCGTGTTGCGGTCACCGGGCCGGGCCGACCGGGTCGTGTTGCGGTCTCCGGGCCGGGCCGACCGGGTCGTGTTGCGGTCACCGGGCCGGGCCGACCGGGTCGTGATGCGGTCACCGGGCCGGGCCGACCGGGTCGTGCTGCGGCCACCGGGCCGGGCCGACCGGGTCGTGTTGCGGTCACCGGGCCGGGCCGACCGGGTCGTGTTGCGGTCTCCGGGGCGGGCCGACCGGGTCGTGTTGCGGTCCCCGGGCCGGGCCGACCGGGTCGTGTTGCGGGCTCCGGGCCGGGCCGACCGGGTCGTGTTGCGGTCACCGGGCCGGGCCGACCGGGTCGTGATGCGGTCACCGGGCCGGGCCGACCGGGTCGTGTTGCGGGCTCCGGGCCGGGCCGACCGGGTCGTGTTGCGGTCACCGGGCCGGGCCGACCGGGTCGTGATGCGGTCACCGGGCCGGGCCGACCGGGTCGTGTTGCGGTCACCGGGCCGGGCCGACCGGGTCGTGATGCGGTCACCGGGCCGGGCCGACCGGGTCGTGTTGCGGTCCCCGGGCCGGGCCGACCGGGTCGTGTTGCGGTCTCCGGGCCGGGCCGACCGGGTCGTGTTGCGGTCTCCGGGTCGGGCCGACCGGGTCGTGTTGCGGTCTCCGGGCCGGGTCCAACCCGGCACCGACCCGGCCCGGAGGAGTCAGTGGGTCCGAGCCCGGCCACTATTTGGAAACTGCACAATTGGGACGCGCACTTGTAGGAACTGCACTGCTATGACGCGCACTATGTATGTTTGTGTATAAAAACACATTACAAATACATATATGTTCATTCATTGCATATTTGTTTCTTCAGAGTCCAAAGGGGTCTAGCAAAGATTCATTCTCCGCTAAATGCTGACTATTTTTCCAACGTTTTCTGTAAAAGCTTAGAACTGAGAATTGAAAACTTTCTGAAGTTAAAAACACCTTCTTAAATTGTAGTTTGAATTTAGCATTAAAAGCGAAAGTTTTCTTACAATTTCATATTAACAATATCCAAATATTATACAGATAAAAGAATGCGGTAGCCTCATAATTAGTACAGTTATATATAAGCAAACACAATATTTTGCGCGGAAAACGGCGGACGCTAATGTTGCTGGTACACAAACGGAGCATATGGTGGTAGTCTAATGGCATATATATGTATTTGTAATAAACCTTTTATAAACAATCATAGTGCGCGTCACAGCAGTGCAGTTTCCTACTAGGGGCCTCCATTAGGACCCGCGGTTCGACCCGGCCCGGCCCGGTGTCGTATAATAATTTTCCCCCCGTGATATTTTCCCCCCTTTCAGCTATAATATTTCCCCCCTCTGAATGAAACCCAGCCAAATGATGCAGCAAATTTAACAGGGTCAAAGCAGTAACTCTGTTGAAATGTTGGTAAGTAGCATGTAAAATGCTGAAAACAATTTTACAAGTTAATTTTAGTTATTATTTAATTGTTTAATTAATGTTAATTTGCATGTTAAAAAGAAACTATTTTTGCACTTGCTTTTAACACTGTTTAAAAAGTGTATAGAAACTGGTAAGTTTTGATTAGTTTGTTAGTAATTGTTTTGTTAATAAATTAATTTTGCAACTATTAATAACTGCAAAAATGGTTTTAGAATGTTTGCTTTTCTTATTATTTGGAAATCTAATTTTACAGTTTTTGCGAGTTGTAAAATTTAGGATCTTTTTACCGTTTTTACAATCGTTTTGTAAAATCAGCAACGCTTTTTTAATATTTTAATTCATTTTTACAGCACTGTTTCTTATTTTTCACACTTGTCACCGTTGAATATTCATTAAATTCCCTCACGCAAATTAAATTCCCTCTCGCCGGGCCCGAGGCCGAGTTTCCAGCCTGCTCCCATTATTGCGAATTTTTACTAAAGAATAATAACTCAAATGTTTAGCTTGACAGATTTTGTGTTTTAGTTTAGTTTAGTTTAGTTTAGTTTAGTTTATTCACCAACCAATGAACAAACTTAGTACAAAAACAAAAAGAGCAAATACAAGGTCAAGTCTAAAAGCGACAACATATAGAGATAAACATCAAAAACAGATAGTGTAGAATAGGCTGGCAGGAACAGGGTGGGCGTTTATCCGACTACTAATCCCCGTCCCCTTAAAAATTGACTTAAACATACATTCTTCAGGTTCCTTTTAAATTCACACAGCGAGGAGGCACAAACTGTATCAGAATCGAGATAATTCCAAATTGGAACAATTCTATCACCGAAAAATTTTTCCTGATTTCTAGACGAGCACGCTGAACATACAATTTAAACGGATGACCTCGAGTAGCGTTATAATAGTTAATTTGGAAAAAATCCGAAAATTTTAGCTCCACTAAATTATTAACAATTTTGTACACCATAATCAAGTCTTTAATGATTCTTCGCTCTTCTAGAGATTGTAAATGTAACTTTTTGAGTCTTTGCAAGTATGTTAGATTCTTTAAGCCTGGCAGACGTTTAGTAAAGCGACGTTGTACACATTCAATATAATCTATATCTTGTAGATGATACGGCGACCATACTTCAGAACCATATTCCAGCTTAGGACGAATACAAACAAGATACATTTTTAACAAAAAGTCAATATCACGAGTCTGAAATACATGAAAAATAAACCTATTTTTTGAGAAGCAGTTGCTGTTATATGCATTAAATGGGAAGTAGATCTCAAATTATTTGATACAGTAACACCAAGATCGTTGACGTCTTGCTCTTTCTCCAACTCATGCAGGCCAAAGTAATATGGCAATTGAGGGTTTGCAAAACCGAGATGCATCACAAAACACTTGTTTGAGGCTAACTTAAGCTGTCTGTCCGAAGTCCACTTTAATACCCTCTCAAGATCTTCTTGAATCTAGTCACGGCTTAAAGTGGGGTCAGAGAAAGAAAGAAAAAGCTTTGCATCATCGGCGTAAAGTCTTATATTAAGATGCTTCAGTACAGACTGAATATCGTTAATGTAGGCTAAAAACAACAAAGGCCCCAGGATGCTACCTTGAGGAACTCCAGAAGAAACAGGTTTTACTCTAGATTTAGTGCCGTTAATTTCTACAAACTGAGTTCTGCCAGACAGATAGGCAGCAAACCAGGCTAAAAGCTTACCCTGTATTCCTAATGATCTAAGACTTTGTATGAGCTTTGTATGGGGTACAGTATCAAAGGCTTTTGCAATATCAAGAAAGATCACGTCTATATTTAAGCCAGTGTCCAAAGACTTATATAGTCCAGATGCTATGCGTCTCTAAAAGTTGCATAACAGTTGATCTACCTTTTCGAAAACCAAATTGAAGCGGAGTAATTTTTTATGTAGTTCCCAAAAATCGGACGTGCCTTCAACAACAACCCCTTCCATTGCTTTTCCACATGAACATAATAAACTAGTTTCTTAGTTAAGTTTCGTACACATTACTGCTTTTCAGCAATAAGGTAAAGGTAACCTCCGGAGAATTCTCCTACCCTTGTCAGCGTCTAGGGTGCCGGTGCTCATCCCCGGATACACAGCCCTTGAGCCAGGAGTGCCACCTCCAATGATGACTACAACCGTGGAGAAGGTACACGCCCTACACGGTCTTCTGTTACCTTCCCACAGCAGTGGTACCCATTTACCGACCAATTAAGGATGGATAGCTGGGTTGGCTAGAGCCCACGGCGAACCGATATGTGCTTTTAGTCCCTTGTTCAAGAGTATATTTGAAAGCCTTATCGCAGCGGGGATTCGAACCTCGGACTATAGGACCCAAAGTCGAGCGCCCTCACCCACGGCCGTCACGTCAGGCTTGTAGCCCTTTAGAGGGCTGTTGGTGTATGCCGTGTTGAGCTTCCATCAATACTTGTGTGACTTATAAAAAGGCTTCAAATCGTTTCTAATTTATGCGACTGAAAAGTCATGAATATTTATTACGATTTCATCCGATGCTTATTCGCATAATATATAATTACTATCAGGCCAGTTTGTTGAAGATTTTATACCTAAATTTCAGGTAATTTTTTCAGTCATTCACTGTTGAATAAACCTTTGGAATATGCTTCAGATTGAAAGGGTCTTCCCAGTTTATCCTTTCCTCTTCCAGAATTTAAAAGTTTTATTTGACAAAAATTTGGGTTGGGGATGCTATTAATGTTGCACAGATTTTAAAATTCATGAAACTAGAGATTTTTGATTAACAATGAAAAATGGTTTGCTCACCCTTGCAGTAAGGTGTACGCTTACCAAAGTTGGTGCATTTCAGTAAATCACGAAAATTTTAAGGACGGAGAAGGCTGCATTGAAATTAGTCTCTTGCTAATTCAATTTAATCAAAAATGAATAATTATTATTATTATTTCCACGTTTCTGACAAACATGTGTGGAATATTTCCTTGATTTCATTCAAAATTATACAAACGTGTGTGCTAACTTTATGCAAATCAATCTAAATTACTCTGCTGTGTACGGTCCAACGCCGTACATAGCTAATTCACTTTCTCTTTCATTTTGAGCGCATTTTCAATCAGTCTAGATTCAAACTTCGTACCAACCGGTGGTTCGGGCGGATATCATATTGTCACTCTCTGCATCGGCTACTTGGTATTTCTGGGGTGGGGGTTGCTACCCCATTTTACTATTTTGTCAAGGTCGGTTTGTGAGTTGTCGTCAGTTTGTAAGTTCAATTTGGTGTTTGCCCACTTTTCCCATATCGTGTTATTTTTGTGAAAGTTTATTTTGAAATTATGGAAATGTCGTTTTGTGTTTGAAATCAGTTGAAACTTTGTATTTTTATTTGTTGAAAGTAAACTCGTGTAAATTAGGGTTGTGTCGTCTTTAATTCGGTAGGTTAGCGATTAAGTAGGGAGCATCAGACATATTGCACACTCTTTCACGAACCTCTAATCTTTATTGAAATCAAAATTATTTACTCAGAATTTCATAATTCGACAAACTGGCGACCGTAACTTTTGAGTAAATATGTCTGATTCTTCCCCCCGACTTACTCGCTATCTTAAAAAATTACGTGACGGCACAGCCCGACTTTTTTCAGAATTACCTGCTGGGCAAGCACCCGAAAATTCCGATAGTGTTTTGAATCAGCACATTTTTCAAAAACGCTGGTCTACAAATTTGGGGGGAACTGAGTTGGGGGGTTCAACCCCCCCCCAAACTTCTGGGGGCCCTGGGGTATCTGCACGGTTGTCAGTAGGGGAGGTGGGGGGACAGAATCTCCCCCAAAATTTTCAAATTTTTTCCCAAAATTCCCAGCACCCCCCCCCCAGAATTCTAACGATCTCCCCCAAAATTTTTCTCACCTCCCCCAAGCTTCTGGGGCTGTTGGGGGGTTGGATAATATTTTGGGTGTATCTAGGTGTACCTCAGTGGACCTGTTGGGGGATCAAATTCCCCCCAAAATTTGCAAAATCTCCCCCAAAATTCTCAGAACCTCCCCCAAAATCCCATAAATTCCCCCAAAATTTTCAGAATCCCCCTCAAATTTCTCAGACTCTCCCCCAAAATTCATCAAATTCTCCCCAGAATTTTTCAAATAATCCACCCCGTTTTAGTTTGCAGATTCCTCAATCTGCACCTCCCCAAGTTATAATTTCGTCGCCACCCCCAAATTCTGAGTTTGACCAATTACAGGGGGAACTCCCCCAACCCCAGAATCAAGATTTTTCTCAACCCGAAAATCTGGAAAATCGACCCCCCCCCCCCAAAATTCAGTCCCCTCACCTACAATTTTTCGGGGGGGGGGGGGGTGTCCGCCCTCCTACCCCCCCCCTCGCACCAGACGTAAATTTTACTGCTGGAGAAATTTTCCCCACAGGGAAAACCTCCAGCAGTAATCTTAATTTTTCTGGTGCTTTGCAAAATACTTGGGGGGGACCCACTGAGCTACACCTATCAAATTTGCGCCCCTCCCAACCTACAAGGGCTGTCCCTCCCCAAAATTTAGAGCAGAATTATACACAGAGCCAGAGGGAGACCCGGGTAAAAACGCTCGGGGGGGGTCAGTTTCTGTACCCTCACAAATTACTTCCCAGCCTGTAGAAAAACCCACCACCCCCCCCCCAACATTCAGAAAATTCAAATTTTCGACGTGATTTTGACAATTTCATCTCTCCCCGGTTTGATGCTGCCAAGGCAGCCAAAGAAGTAGTTTCTGCCTCGTTAGGCTCGGGGGAAGCAACCCCTAAATCATCGGCACCGCCCGAAAGTACGTATTCTCAGCCAAGAATACCGCAAAATTCTACTAATATTCGAAATGGTGTGGGTTTTTCCTCCGAACAGGCAGGTGGGGGGGGGCCCCCCCCCCCCCCAAAACCACGGGGTTTTTCAATCCACCCAAATGCAGGCTACGGCCGGCCAACCCCCCCCCCCTTAATTCGGGTGATTCCGAAGCAGGGTCTGTGTATGATTCTGCCTACAGTCAAAATTCTGTGGTCATGGTCCGAACTGGAGGGGACCCCATACCTCCCCTATCTACGTATTTACCCCAACCCGTCTATTCTGGGGAAAATTTTCAAAACTTTCAAAATTCCCAAAATTTTCAAAATTTTCAAAATACGTACGCAAATGGGTCCACAACCCAAATGTCCCGGCCTTCACACATTGGCGGAATCACTTTTCCCCGGGATCAGCATGGAAATTTGTTACCAAATCAGCAGACCGCCCCTTCCCACGTTCAAATTCAAAAAACCCCAATTTGTCATGGTGGCCCCTCTGCCCCACCTTTGTATCATACTCAGCCTCCTGCTTCTCCACCTTTGCAAGTCCCCCCTCCTGCATCTCAAAATCCACCCTTGGCCTCCCCAGAAAAACTGGCCAATCAAAATTTTTTGAATCAAGGGGACCCACGTTATTATCCTGTCCATCCGGGGTCCTACGGTCAACATTTATACGAGGGAATCCAAATTGCGGCCTCGGAACCCCATATGCAGCAACAGCTGCCCCAACCACGCTATCAGCCCCCAACTTCACAACATTCCGAGGGCCAATATTTCATACGTACTCCAGCAAATTTCAACTATGACCGTCTGGAGCAACAAGTTTTTGAAAATCCAGTAATCCGTGAACTGGATAATAATTATTTGTGGGAAGGGTCCCAACAAAATTTACCCCCATTACAAGTTCCTCCACTTTTACCCCAGCGGGTCCCCAATAACCCTTATTATATGGCGGAGATGGTGGTCTGGCATGCTTGTGCGGCTGATTATGTCTCAGAAAATCGCCCTGCAGGACCGACTGAAGTTCCGCGGCAGCAAGAGCAGCGCACACCCGCGTTTCCCCCGAGGGGAGGTAAAGGTGTAGTGTTGGCTCCTGCTGGGGGCGCCCCTTCTTCGGAAGGTTCGCCCTCAATACAGCAAGATTTTGTCGCGGGGCCTCCTTCGGTGCCTGCCCGGCCGCATCAGGCTTGCGAACAGTCACCACCTCCCCCTCCACTTTCCCAACAAAATTCAAATTCACCTCCTCCCTCAAAATTTTCGGAGTCTTCTTCATCCATGGGTGTCCACTCAAATTATTCAGTCAATAATGTGGGGGAAAAGCCGGGAATCCCAAAAAGTCCTCGACACCCAACCCCTACTACCATGGAAGCTACCGATATTTCGGCCCCAAAATTTGATACTGGTCTTTTTCGGTATTATTTAGAAGTTTTACGGGATGTCCCCCGGTACGACCCAAAATATGCATATTTTGAAGACTGGTTTCCCCAATTTGAGTCGGCAGTGGCAGTTCATGCAGTTCCTCAGGAGCAGTGGGGGCGCCTCCTTTGGAATAAATTAAAGGGGAAAGCTCAAATTTTCACCTCTCGCTGTGGCCCACAGGTCGTGGAGTCCTATTCAGGATTTCTAGAACTGATTAAATCGCAATTTCCAAAACCGCAACTTTCACTGCGGGAGCGGCTCTCGGCTTTTGCACACCGAAAGCAACTTCACAACGAGTCCGTTCGACATTATATCTCAGAATTGCAGGCTATGGCCCTCGACCTGTGGGATACGCAGGAGGAGCGTGAACAAGAATGTGTTCAACAACTTTTTGCGGGGGTGCACGATACATTTGCTTCAGCTTTGGCTTCTCTTTTTCTCCATGAGCGACCCACTATGCAAGATGTCCGTCGGGTCATTGATCGTTTAGAGTCTCGGGAGGCCGCCCACCGGAGGGAGACACTCTCTCCTATGACCTGCCAGTCTATTACGTCGAAGATGGGGTCACCGACAAAAAAGCCAGTCCTCAAAAAGTTCAGATTATACTTCCCAGTCTAATTTGGAGGTGGCAGCTGCTCGCCTGGGTTTTCGTGAATTAAAAGATTGGTTTGAACAACATATCCAGGAAGCCTTGAGTAAGTGGGAGGAAGAAAAACAGAAAAAGCCCCCGTGTAAATACTGTAAAAAAATTGTTGGGAACGATACCCCTCAAAGGCCCCCCCAAATTATAAAAACCGTCCCCCACCTGAGAGGGTTGATCATGTGGCCCACTCATCAAATAATTACCCCGTTCAATATCTTGGATTACCGGTATACCAGCAGCAATATCCCCCCATAAATTATGCCCCGGTTCCTCTTTTGTCACAGTACACCCCACTACCTACCAACCCGCCCCCAGTTCAATTTTCTGCTTCTGCCCCGGTACTTCCACACCCATCAAACTTGGGAAATCAGGTTGGCTATATTGGAGGACAAAATTCTCAACCAAGGCCAATTTCAGCTCCGACTACTACAACCCCGGCCCCATACCAACGTACAGTACACATCCAAAATGCAGGTGTTCCGGAACTCTCTCAAAATTTTGTACGAGCCTCGTATTCGGGGGTTTCAGCTCCTGCTGCACGTTCTTCTCCTAGGAGGGCGGCTCCGGCTTCACATGGAGTTACTGCCGAGCAAGTTCATCAAATTCTGACTCAATTTCAAGTCGGGGTGGTTTCTGATCTGGCTGGTGGCGAAGCTTCAAAAGGGGGGGTGGACCCTACCGGATTTGGCTCCGATCCGCCTGAGTGAGTTGCCTCATCAAATTCTCCACAAATTGATTTAACTATGATGGAGGCCCAATTGTCAAATGTTTTTTCAAAAGTGGTTCATAATTTTACTACCTTGTGGGCCATACAAAGGGATACTTTTGATTTTATGCAAGAATATTATCACGTTCTTTTAAATCAAATGCAGGAAATGGCAACTTTACTAAAGTGTCTATGTCCAAATCAGTCGGAATACAACTCTATTTCGTTTGTTGAAAAACAATCACCTCCCTCATGGTCCGCGGGGGTTTTCTCCCATACTCGGGGGTGCGGATGCCCCTTGCTGCCACCGGCCCGAATATGTTTCTGTAGGGACAGAAACTGAGGAACCTGTCAGTCAAATGGCACCGCAGGAGCCACAAAAACCTCACCTGGAAGATTTGACATCAGATGCAGTAGCGCCCACCGAAATTGAGTCCGAGCCAGTACCGGTAGCAGCAGATAGTATCCCAGCCATAGTCGTCACCTCTGGGGGGGACTAAAATTTTGGCTATTATTGATTCCGGAGCAACAATATCCATTATCAGTCCCCGGACAGTTAAGAGAATATTGAAGGGGGCGCCAATGTTCGATTTCAGAAACCGGATCCCATCACCGCAGTAGCATCTAACGACACGCCGTTAAAACTTTCTGCTAAAGTTTTTATAATTTTCACGGTGTGGCGTAAAGAATATGGGTGGTTTTTTCATATGGTTCCTGAATTTTCTCGTGAAATCTTAATAGGAACCGACTTCATGAAACGTTTTCACTGGGATTTGTTATTCTCTACCAATGAAGTAAACATTCAAGGAATACACCACCCATTATTGTCATCAGCCGAAATTCGCTCGGAATTCATAGCAAATTTTTGTGCCGATGCGCCTGCGGTGATGTATACAAATGTGGGGATACTTCCATCCTTGGGGGTTCGGCCCCCACCTCTCTTGCTGTCCGGGGTCCGACAAGAAGGTCGGCATCTTGAAATTTCAAAAGAGGGGGTAGACACCCCTCCAGTAACCCCAACAACTCCTGATTATTTGTCCAACCCTCCCTGTCCCAAGTTAAGGGGGGCTACGAAGGGGTTGGCACGACATCGTCGGAGAGAGCTACTTTTTTGCCCAACGTTAGCCAACATATCAAAGTAAAAAAGTTTAGGGTGGGCAACAATATATCTCATATACAACGTTTTTGGCAGGACGCCAAAGTGAAAATTTTGGTGCGAAAAATGGGTTTTTTCAAAAAGCTGTTTTCAGCTCTGGTGGATTAACGGTTTGACCAATTTCGAAACTTTTTGCCACGAATATAATCTGTTACTGGCGCTAAATAATAAAAGTATTCCGACTTTCGAGCGTTGCTTCCTTCTTCAGCAATGACAGATCAAAGTTTGAAATTTGGCAAAAAGTTTCGAGGTGACCGTGCGCCGTTTTCGATCTAATAAAATTGGCAGGTCCTAGCCTACCCCAGCTTTTCACCAGTTATTAGGCTCTAATTGGGGCAAACTGTGGCTAAGTTTCAAGGGGTTTGGTTTTCCGGTTAGTGTGCTAGCTCACTTTTTGTCAAGAAGTAACCTTTATTTTTAGGCCTGAAATGTTAGCTAAGAGCAGTAAAAATGGGGTCAAAAATTTTTTGTCTCCGATTCTGCCGAAAAGGTGCTTATGGGGGTTCTTTGACCTGCTGAATCCGAATATCAAATCCGTTTTTCGATATGACACTTCCTTCGTTCAGTATACGCTTACAACTGTCTCACAGGTTTTTGGAGCGATCTTCACCCCTACTTCGAGAAAGCAATCTAGCATTTCTAAACACTGGGGCGAGGCTTAGTGATCTAACTTTCTACACATCTTGGTACAGTCACTGGCTTATAATGCGCAAAGTTTCAGACGATTCTGCCAGATTACATTGGAGTAATTGAATCACATCTTTGAAATGCCACCAAATCACAGTGACAATATCGATTACGTAATCTTCCACTGCGAACGTAGGGATTAACGAAATCTCGTAACTTTTGCACAAATTGGGACAGATACTTGGAGTATTAGTTGGAGAAAAGTTGGGCTCATTTGATTAACCACAGCTCATAAGACCTTAGTTAATCTACACCTGTGTGGACCTACCACACACAATTTTTCGCACTTTGATCGTATCGCACAGAAAAGGATACACTTGTCTAAGGATTATTTTGCACGATATCAAAGCGTTATATGTCAGGACTATCTCTGCAAAATTTGGGCACTGTACCTTGCACACAGCTTTCAGGGCACAGCGAAGTTTGGATGCATGTCATGTTCAGTTTCGGACCGTCAACACCAACTTGCGAAGGCTCCACAGGACGCTACGCTAGGTGGAATTCTTTCAAACCGGAAACTATTTTGCACCAAACCTAATACTATTATGTGGCGAAAAACTAGCTAGCTTTTCCAACATCGAACTTTTAGTGTATTTTGTAGCCCCCC
>JASAND010019184.1:0-26598 GCA_030248195.1 Trissonchulus latispiculum
GAAGTCAATTTCTTCCGATCGACTTTGTTCAGTCTTTTGTTCTTACGCTGGAGTGGTAAAGTCAAACGTACCTCCGAATCATCATTTTGGACGAACAAATTTGCCAAATTATCAAAATTCTTCGAATACGTATGTACGTACAAATTCGGCTTGCTCTATTCAACCAAGTTCCAATGGTTTTTCAGCTCCACGTTCTAATACGTATGTACGTACAGGTCCCTCCACTAATGTTTCTTTTACAACCAACGGGGGGGGGGGGGGGGGGGGGGGGGGGGGCCATCTTGGGGGGGGGGGGGGGGGGGGGGGGGGGGGGGGGGGTTTTTCTGAAATTCAGTGCGCCAAATCAATTTCAGGCAACGGAACATGTTCTTTTTATGCCAGACCAGCAACGCTGGGTAAAGTTGGTACCGGTAGATCGGCACAAGGTCGACATGCGTAATGCACTTTTTCTGCGACCAATTCAGCAAAATTCATTGGTACCTCATCAAGCAAATTTTCAGCGCGCAACTTCGCGTTCTGGTCAAACTTTTCGGAATTCACGTTTCCAAAATCAGAATGCTAGCTTTAGGCCTATGAATTTTCAGCATCCTAGGTTTTTGCTTCCAAATTTTCGGTATAATTTTCCATTTCAAAGGCATCAGCCTAGGTTTTTCAACGCGCCGACAAATTTTTGTCATAGGGGAAGTGCTTCAAGAATGGCGTCTTCGAACAGGCGCAGTTGCGAAAGCCAAGCGTTTTCTTTTGGACCTCGCGTGGTTTTCGCATCTGCAAATGCCTCATCAAATAGAATAGGGAAATGCACATCTAGTTCACCTAATCAAGGAGTGCCTTCAGGAGCGAACTTTTTGGCTCGCCTCTCGGAGAACACTCAGCATAACGGTGATACTAGTCCACAAGAAAAGACGGGTGCCTCTGTCTACCATTGTGAAAAATACGCGTCAGTTCGATTCATAAATCAGAATACATCCTTAGATGATAACTTGGATAGATTGCAAAGGCTTAGAACAATTGAAGAGGCATCCACCCAAGCAAAGGCAAAAGAAACATCTCCGAATATCCAGAAAACTGAGGAAGAACTCAGTAAACGCAATGGAGAAAAGCCTTCAAAGGGTAAACGGGTACGGAGGAAACATGAGAAGACAAAGAAAAAGATCAAGTCTAAGGTGTTGGACCCAGATTTTCCGGACAAATTTCTTTTTGAGGATGTTTTACTTTCATACTCTGATGCAACATCAACCGAAGAAAGTTCCGAGGAAAGTTCTGATTCTGATTCTACTTCGTCAAGTGGGGAACAGAAGGTTTCCTACTCTCAGCCAGAAAAGGCACCAAAAACTGAGCCTATTTTTAATAATCGGAACTATTTAATGGCTTTTGCTCAGGAAGAAAACTATTTTGTTGGAGCTCAAGCAAAAATTCCGCCTATTCATTCGCCAGTGGTTGTAGTGTCTGTCTCTGGTTTGAATACGTTAGCTTTACTAGATATTGGTGCGAATATCTCGGTTATTTCGAAAAGCTTTGTTGAGCATTTACAAAAAAGTCACCAGAGGCACTCACGCCCGGCGAGCGACGTTTTGCTTCAGCTACCGCAGCTAATGGTACTCCGATAGATTTTTCTGGCTCAGTCAAATTGAATTTGTCTTTTCAAGGATATATATGGCCTCATGAATTTCTTATCAGCGAATATTGCCCATACGATATTTTACTTGGTTCTGACTTTCTTTCAACATACAATTGGTCAATGTTGTTGGGCAGACATTCAATTTATCATCCTCTTTTTAAAGAAGTACCTCTTTTAGGTGCACCTCAATTGGACAGTATCTTATATACAAGTTCTTGGAAACGAAACTCCAAAAGTCTCAAATATTTTTCTTAGAGTTGGAGTTAGTGTGCAACCTAATTCAAAAGCATGGGTTCCAATATCTTGTGAATCAAACGAACAAAATCCAAATACCGAGGATAATGACGAAGTTCTTTCTCTCATGCGTACTTATGCATCCAAAGTGCAACCCAGGACAGCTCCTTGGCCTTCACATTTTCAAGATCCACCAAAAATGGTACGCAATTCTATGAAAATTGTAGAAAAGAATAATTGCTATGTGGTTCCTGGTATTGTTTCTAGTGAAAATCAATCTCAATACGTTCGAGTGTGGAATCTTGGTCCTGAAGCTTTGGACCTACGGCCAGGAATGCTATTAGCTTATGCTGACGATTTAGTTTCAGTGAAAACTCCTAAAGGCAAGGAAGCTTTTCTGCATATGGGTGATAACTGATTTGAGCAGGAGTACGTATGTGAGTCAGATCTTCTTACGGGAGAAAACCCACAAGTCAATTCAGCTATTCCTAATTCAAACATTAGGGAAACGATACAAGAACAGCAACAACACCCTGAAGAGGAAAAGCCGTTAACAAAGGAAGAACAGTACGAACAATTTCTGAAAGAAGCTCAGCTAGATAAGTTCGAATGTTCGGAAAAATCTAAGGAAAACTTGAAGAAGCTACTACGTAAATACGTTCATGTTTTTGCTACGCCTACTAACTTAGGAAAATGTACAACTGGACAACATCTGATTGACACTGGTATGGGTGGACCAGTAACGGCTAAGGCCTACAGAGTGAATCCTAATGAAAGACTACAAATTGAAGAACACATTCGGAAGATGTTGGATCAAGGTATTTGCTCTCCATCGAATAGCCAATGGTCATCTCCATGTATGCTGGTAGGTAAAAAGGATGGAACGACAAGGTTTGTCATCGATTACAGGAATCTGAACAAGATAACTAGGAAAGACCGATATCCACTACCTAAGATAGATGAAATTCTAGATATGTTCAGCAAAGGAAAGTTTTTCTCCACCTTAGATCTTAATAGTGGCTACTGGCAGATAGAAATGTTTCCACCTCACAAAGAGAAAACTGCATTTATTTCACATATGGGACTTTTTCAGTTCAATGTCATGCCTTTTGGATTAACGAATGCTCCAGCAACGTTTCAACGCATAATGGAGCGCATTTTTACTGAACTTCCAGTTTACATCGATGATCTACTGATCCCTTCAAACGATGAGGATCACCATTTGAAAATGTTGGAAGTTGTTTTTCAAAAATTGACTGACCATGGTCTTCGATTGAAAATGAAAAAGTGTGTTTTCTTTCGCAAACGAGTTGAATATCTTGGGCACTTTATTTCAGAGAAAGGCATTGAAACCGACTCTCGTAAAGTAAGTGCAGTTCAAAATTTTCCTGTACCTAGAACAGTCAAGCAGCTACGTGGATTTTTAGGTATGGCAGGCTACTATAGGCGATTTATTCAAAATTTTAGTACCATAGTTACAGCTCAAAGCTTTAACATTTTTAGTAATGCTTTGGCTTCCGTTGATTTATCAGGTTTTGTTAGGGGGCGTGGGGTCAGCTGATCACGTAATCCTCCCTCGCCCTGCTCTATATTTATTTAGTCGACATAGCCGGACCTTTGAATAATCTTTTGAAGAAACAAGAATGTTTTCATTGGACTGATGAATGCCAAACAGCGTTTGATAGTTTGAAAACAGCGTTAACTCAAGCACCTGTATTGGCATACCCAAATTGGGATAATCCATTTTTGTTAACAACTGATGCTAGTATTCAAGGTCTCGGTGCGGTACTAGAGCAAGAACAAGAAGGTGAATCAAGACCAAAACCAATCGCTTATGCAAGTAGATCTTTGGAAGGTGCAGAAAAGAAGTACGAAATATACGAACTAGAGGGATTAGCTGTAGTCTGGGCATGTAAACATTTCCAACATTATTTACGACATCGCCAATTCACCCTATATACTGACAACGAAGCTCTTAAGTACATCTTTACTTGTCCAAAACGTCAAGGTAATAGCAGACTAGCTAAGTGGCATATAGCATTGCAAGAGTACAAATTTACAGCATTACATCGAAAAGGGGTTGATAATCCAGTAGCAGATGCTCTTTCGCGTAATCCAAAGTCCAAGGACAACTTTATGGCTGACATTGCGACGGCGGATGCACGATTGCAGCAAGTACGTACGCAAAATAACAACACAGAAACAACGTCTGAAAACGAAGAAGAGTTTGATGTAACTGAGGACATGTATCCACCTGTATTCGCTATTGAAAAGTTTTCTGATGAAAGTTGGAGTCAAGCTTTAGATGAAGATCATGAATTTGGTCCTTTAAAAGACTATATGGAAACTGGTCGTTTAACAACGGACGAAAAAGTTTGGCGTTTAATTAGTTTTGAATCGGATTTTGCTTTGGAAAACGGTATTTTGTATAGACATCACATTGACTCGTGTGGACGAAGGAGACTAGCGTTACCTCGACAAGTGTGCGTCCCGCAAAAGTTTCGAAACTATATTTTGCATCAATACCATAGTGCAATGGATACTGGTGGACACCAAGGAGTACCTCAAACTCTTTATAAGATAGCTACTAAATACTATTGGCCAACGTTAACTTGAAATGTAACAGCATACGTACGTAACTGTATTGTTTGTGCTAAGTTTACTATTGGACCAAAACAACCACAGGCTCCTATGAAGCCATATCCACCTGTTACTAGACCATTTGAAAGGATTTACCTAGACGTTTGTCATTTTCCAACTAGTAAGAAGCAAAAGGTCTGTGTTCTTGTTTTGATAGATCAGTTAACACGTTGGGCAGAAGCGTGGCCTCTCAGAAATGACAAATCTGAAACGTTAATACGTACGCTTTTGGAATTTATTTTACGTTATGGCGTACCTAACGAAATAGTTACGGATCAAGGCCCAAACTTTCAGTCAGAAGTAACATTGACCTTTTTTAAGCTACTAGGTACAAAGAAGCTACGTACGACAGCTTATCACCCTCAGTCTAACGGACTTGTAGAAAGGGTAAATGGTACTATACGTGAAATAGTTAAGAAATACATAGATACGTCACAGAAGGACTGGGATATCAAACTGGCTTTTGCAATGCATGCGTATCGAACATCTTTTCATTCTACCATTCAAGATACACCATATTTTCTACTTTTTGGTCGTCGTGACTGTCAAGTTCCGGAAGATTTACTTTTTGAAAAGTTGGATAAGCCGGTAACTTCTTTGAATGCTTATAAAACATCAGCTATGCGGGAGTTAACGGAAAACTGGCGTTTGACTTCGCAAATTATTAAGGACAAAACTGACTTGGTTAAGCAAAGATGCGATAAGAATGTACGTATGAAGCATTTTGACGTAGGACAGCTTGTAATGCGAAACATATCTCAAGTACCAGGACCACAAGGACATATGGCAAAGTTAGCTCCAAAATACGATGGTCCTTACCGCATAATTGAGAAGATTTCGGAACAAAATGTGCGTTTACGGTGCTTACAAACTGGGAAGCTAAGTAACCCAATTCACGTCAATCGACTCAAGAAACTACCAGATGTGCATCCTCAATTTACCGATGATACAGCTGAACAATTTGATGACTTATTCCAAGATACGCCTAAGGAAACGGCTACGGAAAACAGGGAGGACAAAAACAATGATGCTGGTAGCAATACTGAAGGATTAGAAAATACTGTAAACGAGGTCGAACAAGGGCAAAATACCATTGAAGAAACAAATCAAGACGAAACTGCATCCAATGCTAGTCAAGAAATGGCAATAATCATCAAGCAGTTTAAAAACACTACTGCACCAGCACTGTATGCACCAGTTAGTAGGTCATTTATTCCATCTTTACTGCGTCCTATACCAAATTTATTCCGTTTTGTCAACACTATGTCTTTTCAATTATAGTCATTAATTTGTCTAGGCCTTAAATTATTTTGCGCAATTTAAACGTTGCACTTGTTTTCTATTCTAATTTACGGCAGTTAATCTTTTCATGGCTTTGTCGTTCCCTATAGCCAGGTCCAACAAGCTACGTCGATGGTTAAATAAAACCGTGGAGATCTATTTGGAGGATCCAGCCTTCTCTGGTGTTCATGGCAGCGCTACGCCACTTTGCAGAGATCATGGAAGCTACGAGAGATCATGGAAGCTACAACATGAGTTTCAAAGACCTACGGAACGGTAGTCTGTTCCATCTAGGTATCAGTAAGATTCAAACGGGTAAAAGGTTTGTTGTGATTTTCAACTGATATTTAAATTATGTTTGTGCTAATTCAGAGTATTGTGTTAGACTATCCATACCAGAGTCACGGTTCCCAAAGTCTTTAACTGGTAGTTATCAATAGTCTGGTCGTATCGTCATGTGTACATTTAAATCTGCTTCGAAGTAGTCTGCAGAAGGCTATTGTGCTGTCAACTTTGGGTTTCATTGAATTTTCTTGTGTCGACTATTAATATCGAACTATATTGTATTCTTTTATGCCTTCAGGTGTTTTGAATGGTTCATTGGCAGCAAATCAGTTGGATTGGCTCCTTTCTTCTATGATGCTAAGAATATCCATCGGAGCGAGCACAGATCCAGGGATGGATACGTCGGATCAAGGGTTCCACTGGAACTTCATTAGTCTCTACTGGTTCTCTCACTTTTCTTTCACACTAACATCAAACTGTATACGTGTCTTACATTCCTACCTACGTTGGTTTGTTATCTTTCTGGATAACCTACACAACAGGGACATTGGTTGTGCTGAGTGCGAACTTTTTGGCTCGCTTTCTAGTACATACCATGTCCCATCCACTTCAATTGCAAATTCTGACTTAACCAGTAGTGTTTAATCGAACTGAAACGTCTGTTTACTTACAGTAATTCTATTCTTACGAATCGGAATTTTGTTGTAGCTTAAACTAGTAGCATTTAATTCTTGCAGTTTGGTATGCGGAAAGGAAGCTTTGATTTGTAGTAATGAAACGAGGCTAGTTGTTTGTTGCGTTTTGAATTAAAAGCCTCATAGTACGATTACGAAGCAGTAATTTATATATATACTTGTGCAGTTTTGCTAATAATTGAACGATTTCGTAGTTTAACGTAGTTTATTCTGTAGCATCATGGAATTATTTTTTTGTAGTATATATTTAATTTGTTGTGTTTGTTTTTTTGTTGCAGGATACTTTGCCGTTTTTTTCTTGTGTATGTACCGTCAGTAATCGTAGTAATAACATTGTACAGTTAATAATTGCATTGGTAGTTGTTGTACAGATTGTTGTGTTATCTATGCTTATCGGAATATACCTAAAAAGCAACATTTCGCGAAAAACTCAAAAATACTTCAGTTTATATTCTAACTTTGTTGTTTGTGATTTTTTATTCAATTATTGTGTTGAATATGTTAGTATGTCTATGATTTTTTGTTGTTCGGAGCTTTATGAACGGTTGATATCTGTGTAGCTTGCAATCTTGAGCGATCTATCTCTGGTTTAGCCTCAAACGAATTATTTTTATTTTTTCAAATTTCGAAAGATTTCATAGACGATAAATGTGGTTCGTGTTTGTTTTGCACTGATTGGGGCTCTGTGTAGCCTGTATTTCTAACTGTGAAGATCGCAGTTTCCGCCTATGGAATTCGATTTTCTCTCTGTGGCCTATTACTACTGATATCTACGGATACTACAACGACTCCAGATGATGGCAACTTCAGCCTTCTCAGCTCCGATTCTGTTTAGAGTTCATACGGTTTTGAACTCCTCCCGAAAGTTACTCTGAAGACCATCACAACCAAATATGATTTTAAATTGTAACGACAACTATTTGAAGACAGCGTATCATAATAGACCTTTGAACTTTCAATCATTTTGTGTACATACTTTATACGCATGTTCACTAGTTTGTATAATCTGTTGTCTTGTTATTCTTCTACCTATTCGCTAGCGTTTTGTATTTGTATTTGCCGGCTTTGTATTATTTGTTTACTGTTTTTGTGAGAGCTCTGTGATTTGTATTGTAATTTTGATTTGTTTTGTAAATAAGTGGTACTTTTGTTAGCTATGTAATCATATCTTGTGTTTGTATACTTGTTTAGTCTAGTAATGTATTCCGTTCCCCAGCTTCATTTCCCCTATATGTATACGTATGTGTTGTATTGGTTTTTTCTGGTTTTTTGCTGGAAGATCAGGTGATCTTAAGTTTTTTTCAGCGGCGGAGGAGAATCCGTACGCAAGGTTTCAAAACTTCTAATTCGCAAATTTGTTTTCTTCATAATACTTTAATATTTCAATATTTAGCATTATACTAATGCTTCGATTGTTGTATAGATTGTTTGTTAGCTAGGATTTTTCTGTTTGTAGTAATTTAGTTAGGATTGTATTTGTCTGTGAATTGTCTTTAGCTAGGTTCTTTGTGCTTGTTTGACGTGCATTATATAATGTGTTTAGTTAGGATTTGTGTTCAGGTTATAGCTAGCTTTAGTATATATATTTATAGCTATATTTAGTATAGCTTAACTGTGGCTTGTTCATTCGTACATGTGTGCTTGTTTGTATATTTGCTAGGGCAATCGCGTGTGTGCTTGTTCTGGATCGATCCCTATGTCTGTATGTTTGTATGAATGTTATATTTGTGAATATTTGCATTAGTAGCTTTTGTCATTGCTGTGTATAGTTCTCTTGGAATTCTATCTTTGGAATATTTGGTATCTTTACTTGGTTTAGCTATAACTACTTTCTTTCGGGTATTCTGTTACTCCCTGAGTTTCGCTATTTTCGCCTGGCTATGACTTCCATTTTGCTACCACTTCTAACTTTAATTCTCTTAACTTCTATTTGTAGTTTCTTTCTTGTAACCATGGGTAAACGTGCCAGGATACGTTCCTCATAACTGGTCTCATGGGATTTGTGTGAGATCTACTTTTAACCGTTGAAATTTTCCTCAATTTTTTATTACTGAATTACGGTAGCATTCCCTCTCGTCCCTGTATTTTAGCAGGCGCTAAAATTTTTCTATCCAGGGGAGGATGTCAAAAACCAGTTAAAACCGGTTGCAGACAAACAACCGAACAAGGAAGTGTTGGGTAATCTACCTAAGTTCAGACGTCTTTCCTAATTTGCATATTGCCGTTCAGACGTCTAGCTTTGACTTTCCATGCATTCAATGTGTGTTCTTTTTCTCGTCTGTAAGTGTTGCCGAATCTCATCTATAACGTGGTTGCCTTTATTTTGGTATTTCTTTATATTTTCCGTATGCCCCATTTCTTATGCCGGTAAAGACTTGTAAACCATCCTTGCGGTCGTCGTTGGTAAGCTTTAGTTGTTAGTTTAGGCAGGTAGGAACATTAAATTACTAGAACTAGGCACGGTCGATTAACCTGCAATCGCACAGCCTCTCAATCCCAGGCTGAGTCCAGGCAGTTAGCCTTGGGATTAACAAATGGCGACCGTGACAGGACCGATTTTAACTGGTTTTTGACATATGGCTCTAAAACTTTGTGTCATGTCAAAGATCTAAGCTTTCTGGCTTTAACATTGAATATCAAAAATTATCCTTCCGCACAAATAGATTCCGATGTTCTCATTAATTAAATTAAATTAATTAAAGTAGTTCGTCCAGTTCAACCTTTCGGAGTTCACATGAATATTTAATATTACATTAATATGAGTTGATTAATCAATTAATTAATCAATTAGTGTCAATGATCGCATTTTATTGATATATGCCAATATTTAACCGCTTTCATCTAGAGTACGTAATGATATTATTATTATTATTATTATTATTGTTATTATTATTATTATTATTATTATTATTATTATTATTATTATTATTATTATTATTATTATTATTATTATGCAGTTAGAAATGCACTCTCGCTTAACGATAACCATCTGAATTCGCGTTTGCAGGCGCCTGCAAGCAGTGCTATGCCGACCGAAAGCACGGCGAAGATTTATCGCAAAAGCTGGCTCGCTTGGATTCCTATCGGGCTCTCTGCAGTCCAGCCTATCTGTTATTGTCAGCCGGCTGTCCACTGCTGCAAACTTTCCAGTTGACCAAAGACGTAAAGAAGTGCGCCTCACACGAGTCAGAGTGCAAGGTATCAATTGCTGTGAAATAAATTGCAGTTTGCTATTGCACAAAAAGTGCAATTTGTTGTTTTTGCAAAAAATTTGCAAGATCATAGTACAAAAAATTGTAGGTTGCTCTATCAATAATCACAGCTTAGTTCAACCAGTTTACGTTTTGATATCAGCTTTGTTTGTCAGCCAAAACTAAGCTTAAGCTTAACTATTTCTGCTAAGAACTAATCTTATTCGTTGCTAAATGAATGAAAACTTTATCAAAAAACGAACTTCAGTCAGATCGGGGTTGGTCTCCAAGAAACATCAAAAAAACTACTAGATTTTAGTTTAGATTTTAGTAACAAGGTAGGTTTTGGTCGCCTGTATCTAGATCTAAGCATTCACTATATAAGAAGTTTTCGTTTTCCTTCTTAGTTGCCATTTAAAATTTCACAATTTTTTCAAATTTCTTTCAGACTCAATACGAACAGCTGGTCATGTCGATGCGAAAATTCACAGCCGATCTGATCGACCTGTGTCGAAGTCAGGAAGAAGTGACACTGGTGCTGAGACGACGCGAAGGGACCTCTTCCTATCGAAATCCGCTCTATCCAAGGCTGACCATGGCACTGGAGTGTGACCAGAAAGAGGTTAGCCGGGTTTTCGCGCAGCGAGTTAAACGAGTCAAACGAGTTAAACGAGTTAAAACTGGCGATTGTTGATCATTAACATACAACAGGGTATTACAACATACAAGAACATGATCTGAACCTGCAAAAAATAAACTAGTGCATTATCTAAACAAAAATTAGTAATTCGACAGTTGCCTTCCCTGTTGGCGCTTTTTTTCAAATCTTTCAATCCTGATTTCAACCTTTCACAGCATAATGTTAACACTAATTGAGGGCGGGTATCTCTTGCAGTTTGTGGCAAGTCTTAACTGTCAGAAGATTGTGAACGATGCCTGGCTGGGCACTTGGGCAGATTGGGATATGGTCCCTCCAGTGACCAACGTAATTCGCATCTGCATGGCCACTGTACTGCTCCCTTTGGTGGTTCTTAGCTATCTGGTGGATGTGAGCCAGAGATTCATCCTGACCAAAGTTGCTAAGAATCCCTTTGCACGGTAGGTCTGGTAGAACCACTTTAGCTGTTCCTTTAATGTTGCAAAAAGATGCAGTTGTACCACAGTGTATTGCAAAGTTTGTCTTCCTACGTATTTTCTGTTTGTTACGTATATACCAACGATTTTCATTGTTTGGAATGTTTCAAATTGTAAGACAAGAGGCAGGTGGTTCAATTCTTGGTAGAGCTTTGTCTTTGTAAGGGAAGCAGGCAATGGAAAGATTGATAAGTGTGATATGGGAGTTCAGCTGATGGTCCTGTGGTGTTGTAGTGGGTTAGCATTTCGTTAGTTAGCATTAGTTAGTTCGATTTCTTATTGTCCACCAGCCCTGGTAGAAGCCCTACATCGTTAGGTGTCAGAGTCATTTGGGTTTCGTAATTGTTGCAGGTTTGTGATGTACTGCATTTCCTTCGGTGTATTTCTGCTGACACAATTCATCGTATCACATACCAATCGTAACTCCAAGAAACGTGGTACTGAAGTTACATGTAAGTCCATTTGCCCTTTGCATTAGCGTTGTGCACCGGCCCTGTCTAGACCGGCTGGTCCGCGGCCGGCCGGTCAGACACAGGCCGGCTTAGGCCGGTGACAAGCTGGCCGGTCAAACGTGAGACGGCCGACCGGCCAGTGACAGTTTCTGCAGCTTATCGCCTTAAACTTGCTAAAATCTGCCATGAAAACTATCAAAAATCTTAATTTTTATTTGTGAGCCTCCGAAAAGTGGCACCGGTGACAGCCGGTACACCGGCCGGCCGGCGTCACGAGCTAGGCCGGTCGGCGCCGACCGGCCCACGAAAAAGTGGGCGGGTGAACAACACTACTTTGCATTATTTATGATTCATGGAAACACTCTGAATTTTCAAAGATTGGTGCTTAAATAAAATAAATAATAAATTGTAATAAATCAATAAATACATAAAAATGGAACGTGTATGATTCTTTCAAAATTTATACTGACAAATAACGTTACACGGTTAGAGTTAGATAACTGTTTCACATGCATGTCCGTGATGACTAAATCTAAACCAGCAAAATGGCGGACATTTTCAATGCAAAATTAATGTCAATTTTTTAAAATTGTGATAATAAAACTAACAATTAATTGTAATAATTATTTATTGCTTTAAGTTCGGTATTTCAGTCGCACATTTATATCTGGCCGTTTTTGTCTTCGGAATGTTCTGGGCTGACATCAAGAAATTGTCCAGAATGGGAATGCGACACTATTTCTCCATTTGGTGGCACTGGTGAGTTACGGAATTGGCAGAAACCTATTTACCGTTAGCACGGTAACCTGCCCGGGATACGTAAAGACAGCCGGTTAATATAGGAAAGATTGATAAGCCGGATAAGGAAGTTTAGCTGATGGCTCGGTGGTATAGTGCGGAAGGGTTTTTTCGTCTCAGGTGACGCGCCAGCTTTTACCACCCATTCGAGATAAGCTAGCCTTACGAGCGCTATTTTAATAGTCTTTTTCTTGAAGAGTGCCCAAAGCTTACCCAGAATATGAATCATCTGAATTCCCGCTGATTCCTTGCAAATTTTTGAGAACTTTAAAGTTTTTGAAAAGCGTCACCTGAGACACCCACCGGTTTTTTACTTTCCATTATGAGTGAAAAAGCTGAACTTCCCGCTTCCCCTCTCTCTCCTAGGTCCTGGTTTCAAGGGTCCACGGTTGTCTGACGTTTTCGGCAATCCTAGTCTTCGTGGTCCACCAGCCTTGGTAGAAGCGGTACAACTGGATGGTAGAATACCTACTGACTAAGGAATACTGGGTGAAAATACTTGTTGATGACCAGACCTTATTTGTCTTTTGTCCGCTCTGGATTATTTCTGAAATCCAATTAGTTGTTTGCTGGAAGGTAGCGTCATGGGAAAATGTTCCAATCAATTTTTTGATACACTCATCAAAAACCATCCAAATTGTTTACTGTTTGATGTTATAAAAAATAAGTTAAACCTGTACTACTCTCATGAAAGATTTCAAATAGATTTTATGATACGCTCATCAAATACCAACCAAATTGCCTCCATTGTTAGAAGTCTTAGAAAGAAAACGTGTGACCTAAGTTTTAGACTCAACTTGCAGAAAAGGCTCATTTCAGGGTCGATTTTCTGGAACTGGTCTTCTGGCTGGCAACGATTGTCACCTATGCCTGGGCCTTTGTCAACATCCAGATCTACGGTTTGGAGGATCTGGGTCGGGATCACTGGAATGAGTATGATCCGACCCTGATCGCTCAGGCGCTCTTCGCAACGGCTTGCATTGTGACCTGGTGGAGAGTGTGCTACTTCCTGCAGATGTGGTCCTTTCTGGGTCCACAGATTGTAGGTTTTACCTTTTAGCTGAAATTAGACTCTATGCTGAGATTGGAGGGAACAGTTTCAAGTCCTGAACAATTGAGTTTTTGTGAGACTTTCAACCAAATGCACCTAAAATATGTTGACGATCCAGGCCAGATTGCTGATGTTTACGCGAAAAGCTTAAAACTTGATCATTGATATACGCTGTTAGTCATAATTGTATTGATTTGTTTATTCTGGTGGTGATGAGCATAATCCCCGCTGAGTTAGTAAACAAACGTTGCGTCGGGCTGGAGTTAGAAATCCTAGTTCCTCTCATTCTCAAACCATGAAGGAAAAGTCACTTGTAACCCAGAAAAATAAAATAAGCTGAATTTTGATACTCTAAAGTCGCTTAGCTCAAACTAGTAGGATCTCAAAAAAATCTCAAAAACTATTTCGCACATCGACACTACCTAAGTAGAAAAATGCCTGACCTGCAGGCACAACGGCAAGATCTTAGTCCGAAGCAGCAGAGAGCCAATGGGAGCTGCTTTAAAACAATTTCGCATTATTTTCTAGATTGCCCTTGGTCAGTGTATGCAAGCCTCCTTTGTCTACATAGTCATGTTCGGTCTACTGATGTTTTCATTTGCCCTGGGCCTCAACTATCTGCACCAGCCCTATGCCCATATAGTCCGATTCGATGATGACGGGAAGCCTGTCAATCAGCACGACGTATCGTCAAGATTTTTAGGGTAAAAATTACTAAAAGCGTGCCGCTTTATTTCATTCTTTCATGAAATATCTTAATAGCGACAAGTCTACACAAACTCAACACCTGAAGGGGGGGGGTTGGAGCTGGGGGTTACCCCCCAGATGTGGAGCACACTACTCACTCCCCCCCAGAATCCGGATTTTTGCTTTTTCTGGCAACAAGCAGAGGTTCAGTCATCCCTCCATCTTGTCTAACGCGTAGTGTAGTGCTAGTCGTTACACTTAATAGTCTTAACTAATCTTATAGGGCCGGGGGCCAGCCAGCTAGCTGGTAGTTTCATTACCGGTTGGCAGGTGTGGGAATATTCTCTGTGCCGACTTGGCCATGCGGTCACCGGCTCTGTGATACATCACACAAAAGGATGGGGATTAAAATCCACAAATTGGTCTAATTTATTATTTTAATTACATTTAATTATTTATTAACTTATTTTCAGTGAGTTTGACGTATACTGTGTAACCTCTGCTCCGCTGATTAGTTTTATGTTTTCATTTTCTAGGTATAATGCTGCATTCAGTTCCATGTATTGGTCACTCTATGGTTATACCGGGCCGTGGGAGAGCTACACTGTGGTTTCCAGTCACCAGATGACTGCGGTAAGAGCATTTAACCTAGATTAAATTAAATTTAATTTAATTTAAAAATTAAATTAAATTAGCGTTTAAATTTAAATTTAGTTTTCCCCCCAGACTTTGGTAATTGAGTAGTACATAATTGTAAGTAGTACATAATAGATGAGCGTAAGAAACTTTTCTCTTAACACTACCTTGTACTAAGCATACTTGGCATGCTCAGTACGTCAACTCTGCCCCGGTAACTTTCGAGGGGTCCCACTTTGACCAGAATACACACTTTCATATAAACGCGACTAGCTAATTTGCTTCATGCTTACGGTAGGCTGTTTATTGATTTCTATTAATTATAACTTTAATTGGAATAATTCAATTGAAAACTAATTCCACAACTTTGTAGCATTTTTCTGTTCCTTCCAACTTGTCTAAATTTTCTGGGCCTCCTGAACTTTTCTGACCTCAAGGCCTGGTCTTAGCCTTGAATACCGGATACGATCCGAAGCCCGATTCAAGGCCCTAGCACAACTCTATTTTCATATTTTCAACATTTCTATCGGTGCTGATAAACTAGAGAGATGCAAATGATTAGCACAGGATGAGGTTAGGTGAATGGTTACCGCTTCAGAATTGGGTTTCCAAAATTCAAAACACAAATCAAGCTGCTGTACCGAAGTTTACCAGTACAACTGATCCGAATCAATTTTTTATTGGTGAATATGAATAAGTCTAACATTAGTAGGACAGAGCAATTATTTCAATCTATTAAGATTAATTCTTTCAATAATATATATTATATTTATTAGCTATTAATTAATTTCCATCTGCATCAAGGTACATTCCATTGAAGCCCACACTTTGTGGGTCCTTTTCAGATAGTTACAGAAATCCTGCTTGGTGCCTACTACATGATTACAATCATTATTCTGATTAATCTTATGATTGCAATGATGGTTCAGCGTGCCACCGTTATTATGGTAAAACAATTTTCAAATACTAAATTTAGAAATTTAGTTATTTTTAAACGTAGTTTGCAAACAGTTTCCTTGGCCGAATATTTGAGAGGATGCACATAAGTCGACGATTCTGGCTCTGTGCGATCCATTGTTTTGCAATATAGTAACTGTTAACTTAACAGTTGCCTGTTGTTGTTCAGTCTTATTAATTGTATTGCACTGGCAATTTAAATTAAATTGTTTTCTTCTGCAGCAATTTGCAGTATACATATGAGCAAATTATATTGTGAAGATTTGGATGGAGCTACGTGTGTTGACTTAATCTTAACTTAACTTAATTAACTAATAATTTAACTTAACTTAACTTAATCCTGAAACCTGCTTTGGCCCGAATTCTGTTTTTGTTACTGTTAATAAGTTGGCGATACTACAAAGATGGTAATGTTTAACAGCTGCCGAAGACTGAGCTTTTGAGAACTTAGCTTCCTTTTCATCTCCATTTTTACAATTTTATTGTAAGCTTAAGTTCTATTACAACTTTGTTATTTTAGGACAATGTGGACATGGAATGGAAGTTTTCAAAGGTGATGCTGTTTACGGAATTTTTTGAAGAGGACACGTCCATGCCTCCTCCCTTCAATTTGATTCCGTCGGCAAGATTTTGGGTCGAATGCTATCAGTGGTATCGACATTGGTATAAGAAGACTGGACGCGCACGATTCAGCTTGGCTGTAAGTGATATGAAATGACCTGTAAGCCAATCAAAAATGAAAGAACGAACGAAACTAAGAAGCTCCGATCCGAAAAATTCCGCCCCGGGATCGAACCCACAACCTTTGGCGATCTAGGCCATTCGAGTTCAGAAAGTTCACTGAGCATAGTATGAAATAACAGCAACCCAGAAAGGTTGAAATCAGCGTACTAAACTGAACCCGCTGTCAGGAAATGTGGATATCTGAAATTCTGTGGTGCGATCCCCTCCCTCGACGTATTTCTCTATCTTTAAGCATCATGATTCCAACATTTCCCGGTACTGTAAGAAACTTGTACTGTATCGAAATGCTTTGCTGAAACTGATTTAATTTAATTTAATTTAATTTAATTTAATTTAATTTAATTTAATTTAATTTAGTTTAGTTTAATTTAATTTAATTTAATTAAATTTAATTTAATTTAAATTTTAGACCGGGCCATATTTGCAACCACAGGTGAAACAGTCGGAAGAAACTGCCTATACCGTAAGTCGTTAGTGGTAAAGACTTCCAGGTTCTCGATTACTGTTGCAAAAATTGATCAAAAAATGTAATTGATGGTTATGGCGTATCAATATCTGTATCAATACTTGTTGGTACTACATACCACTTCATCGTGGCCATTAAAATACTTTACTGTAGAACAGCCACAGGTGGACAAGGGGGGGGGGTTGAATTCCCCACAGACCTTCGGCGAAGTCGCCCACAACAAGGGATACCAAAAGTGTTCTCACATGGGGTAAGAAATTTTGCTAAAAGGGACAAGAAAATTGCCTAAAAATTAAGCTTCCACATCGAAATGTCAAAGCAGCAAAGCAACGTATTTACTCAGAACAGCAATTTTTTGCTAAATCGTCCGAAAACTTAGGTTTGTTAAAAATGTGCTGTTTTTAGTTAAGGATTTTCAAAAAAGGGTGAGAGTGCAGGGCTAAATTTAGCATATAAAATGTAGTATACAAAAATGCTTCTACAAAGGGTACCCTAATTGGCTACCACAAGGGTCGATGAAAGTTGGCCCACAGTTCAGGTATAATTCTCAGAAAGTTTTAACTTTGGAATTGTAGTATTTCGGGATCTCAATTCTCACACCTTGTATAACTTTTAATTTATTTCAGCGCTTGTTGGAGCAGTTGGTACAACGATATTTAAGCTCAAAGGTTCTCTAAAGAAGAAACTTTATCACTTAAAAGAACTAAAACACAAGGATAACCCATTATGTTAGATGAAACTATGTAATTCAAAACTTGGTCTGTGAAATCAGAAATATTCAAAAGAACTGCAGTTTGTAATTTCTAATGACAATTTGCTTAGCTCAAAGCCTTTCTTCTATGCTTTTGCTTATAATTTGTTTAACTGAATATTTGATGTTATGTTATTTATCAGCAGCCCGCCTTTAACTAATGTTAGCTATATATGCTAGTGTAGAGATTTATACTAGGAATAACTTATCTCTGAACAAACATGTATAAAGATTGTTAGGTTGCGAGTGTGTGTATAAAGTCCAATTCCCTATACCAAATACCTAACAAACTACAGTTGCTGGAAAGCAAAAATTAAGAAGTAATGCTACTTAATTAAGTATAATAATAGAAGAAAATTGAGAATTTACAAGGATTCTACAGGTCAAACACTCTTGCATGCAGGCACCGGAACTTAACAATTTGCAACACGAAAAGTAGCAAACTGTTACCGCCATACTATCCGAGAAAACTCCACAATAAACACAAGTCATAAAAGGCAAACAGCGTGTAGCCTGATTGGAGGACAAAATCCGACCCTGCCAAACACTGAAGTTGCGCGCTCAATTTTGGATCAGAAAACCAATTATGCTGCATTCATAGTTCCTGTTCGCAAGCAGACGCGCTTATACGCTGACGCTTATTGACCCTTCGTCATGATAGCATCACCTTTTAAAAGGTCAGAATTTCCACACCGGCTTAAGGGGGGGGGGGTCGCTTTTTTTGGGCGATTTTTCGACCTTCTCCGATTTTGCTCATTTTGTAGCGCTTCTACCAGGGCTGGTGGACCAAGACGAAACCAAGGATAAGCCCGAACGAGAGGCGTCAGGTACCCTTGTACCCACGAAACCAGGACCTAGAAGAGAGAAGGGAAGAGGGAGGTTCAGCTTTTCACTCACCATTGAAAGTAAAGAATTGGTCCCGCCGGGGATCGAACCACGGCCCTTCTGACTCCGGAGCAGACATGCTAACCACTACACCACGGGACCATCAGCTGAACTCCCATTGCAGGCTTATCAATCTTTCCTATGCCTGCTTCCCTTACAATTTTACATATTTTGTACTCCCAATGGGTTCGCGAAACAAGACAAGTGTGTTTTGCACAATATTGCTTCTATCGTTCTGTGTGTAGAGTCCTTCAAAGGTGAATCCGACATGTGTTAAACATAGGAAAATGAAAAAGTTAAGGTAAAAAAGTTTGTGTCCAAAAATTTTTTCGCTGTGTAAGAGACTCAGCTCTGAAATTTTTTCACACTAGTTAAGGACATAATGTAGAGTGCAGCGACTGACTTTGGTGCAATTCTGTTGAGAATTGGAATTTTGGCAAATAGCCAAACTCGGAATTTTCACAAATTCTGACTTTAAAACTTTGCCAAAATTTTAATTCTCAACAGAATTGCACCAAAGTCACTCGCTGCACTCTACATTATGTCCTTAACAAGGGTGAAAAAATTTCAGAGCTGAGTCTCTTACACAGCGAAAAAATTTTTGGACACAAACTTTTTTACCTTAACTTTTTTTATTTTCCTATGTTTAACACATGTCGGAGTCACCTTTGAAGGACTCTACAGAACGATAGAAGCAATATTGCGCAAAACGCACTTGTCTTGTTTCGCGGACCCATTGGGAGTACTAAATATTTAAAAATGAGCAAAATCTGAGAAGGTCGAAAAATCGCCCAAAAAAAGCGACCCCCCCCTTAAGGGGGGGGGGCTACTAAAATCTACTTGCCTCGACTTTGTTCGATTGGCCTACTTTTAGGCGAGGATATAGAGCATGGGTGTAGTCAAAAAAATATCGGGTATACTGAGATCGTAGCTGCCTTCCAGCCATGTGCAGCCATCGCTTTTATGTGCCCGACCCCCATTTTTCACAACTACCAACATAATTAATTAAAAATTTCTACTGACTGCTAGGCCCAAGCTTCAAAGCTTCTTTTCGCCAATATGATTTGGCACATATATCCCTACTTGCAGAAAAATACTAGATGTCTGTATCTTATCTGCATCTAAGGGAATTACTCTTCAAAGTTGAAGTTTCGGCAAAAATTTGAAAAATTTTGGCTAACGAAAGGACAATTTTATTACTGGTGCGAGCTATAAGGCTGCAATTTGGCATAAAAGGCGGCCCTATAGGAGTACTCATTTGTGCCAAATAGCAAGAAATTCTGCCGCGTGAAAAAATTTTTATGTCAACTTTAATCTTCAAAAATTGCCGTTACCGCCAGTTTCAGTATGTCGGATCCTGTGTAGAGGCTTTCTGCAGCCATAGAAGTCGCAAACCTTCACTAATCGAGCTGAAATCTTTTGTGGATGTGTCTTCGACCTCGCTGAGTTCAAATATCTCAAAAAATTTTAATTTTAAAAAATTTGATTTTTTCGATTTCTGGGGTACCATTGTCCAAAAAAGGCGTTTTTGGCAATTTTTGAAGATTAAAGTTGGCATAAAAATTTTTCACGCGGCAGAATTTCTTGCCATTTGGCAAAAATGAGTACTCCTATAGGGCCTCCTTTTATGTCAAATTACAGCCTTATTGCTCGCACCAGTAATAAAATTTTCCTTTCGTTAGCCAAAAATTTTTAAATTTTTGCCGAAACTTTAACTTTGAAGAGTGATTCCCTTAGATGCAGATAAGATACAGACATCTAGTATTTTTCTGCAGGTAGGGACATATGTGCCAAATCATATTGGCGAATGGCAGCTTTGAAGCTTGGGCGTAGCAGTCAGTAGAAATTTTTAGTTAATTATGTTGGTAGTTGTGATAAATGGGGGGTCGGGCACATAAACACGACGGCTGACATGGTTGGAAGGCAGCTAAGATCTCAGTACCCGATATTTTTTTGACCACACCCATTCTCTATATCCTCGCCAAAAAGTAGGCCAATCGGAGAAAGTCGGGGCAAACCTTTAGTAGCCCCCCCCCTTAAGTCTTGTCTGGCTCTTCAAATGCCGTAATGGCGCTTAATAGGTATAATTTGCGTCGGCCAACTGAACTCAAATCAGCACTTATCCATAGAAGTAATCGTTTGTTAAAAAGCAACCCTTAAAAACAGTGCGCAAATTGTTCTTGCTGATATTGCGCCCCTATGCACGGATATGAAAGTAGAAAGAAATATAAACTGGGTCGTGGTACTACTAAGCAAAACTTAAGAAGGAATGAAATTAGAGTAAAACTCAGGATTAGAGGAGCCGTCAAAATAAAGTAAAAAAAGTCTCAATATTCGGCCCTGAGCCTGAACTCATGCATATTCCTACCCTCGACTTCCATTGAAAACAGGCAGGTTGTCCGTCACTTGTATGCGCTGGACGTGTAGTATACTGTAGTAATTAGTCTTCTTATAGTACATAATTATGCTTGAGTGTTGGTCAAATGGCGTTGCACTTTCCCTGTAACAACTTACTGTGATATCGCGTGTGGTTGCCGCACCGAAATGAACAAAATCATTTATGTTACAGTTAATTGTACTATACAGTATAGGCAATTCATAATTGGAGTGTGCAATAAATGAAATGTTAGTTTTGTAGATGTTAAGCAGGTCCACATCTTCCATTATCAGGTTCAGCGTTTCCACATTCGAGAAATAAAGGGAATTCTTTGAGCAAAAAACATCACCAACTGAACAATGCTTAGCATTGACCCACCAACCTGTAAACAGTTAAAAGCCTACCTATTAGGCTTCCGCCATCTTAGTCACTATTGATATGCGGGGGGGGGGGCAATCGTTATCGGTGTTAGTCAACGATCTCGATTACCCTGTGTGTGACTGCGACCTCCTTAGCGTTAAGCTAAGGGTAGTTAATAACCGCACGTCAGATCTGCTTGGAGGTCATGTTTTCTGTCCGTGACCTTCGTCTCTCCGCCTCTTGCCTGCCATTCTACAGGCCGCAGAGAGCAGCACTGAAAAGGTCTCTTTTAGCACCTAACTAGTGCTAGGCACCTCGATAAAAAAGTCCACCTATTAAATGCATATAACGTCGAGTTCTCTCTGAGAGGAGAGAGCTGTGGGTGACATAAAAATATTGGATTTCAATTCCAAACTTTATAAATTTTTGAATTCCTTCCTTAAAAGTTCCTTAATGTTGTCTATTTTAACTTATTTCGTCTGGCGGCTCTTCAAATTTGAACATTCAGCAAGAACATACAATTATTTGTGAGCATTCGTGAACATAACATTTAAAAGCACACGTATTCTCTCATTTTATGCAAAATCTGTGAACAGAAGTAATATTCCAGTTGTCCAGCCTACTAATCAAAAATAGTTGTCACATAATTTCATGAACAAACATTCAAAAGATTCGTTGATTTCAAGGTAATTGCTTCGACAGTCAAGCTGATTTCGGTAGATTTTGCTAGATTCTAGCTTGAAATTGAACCGAATTTATCCAGAAGTAAAATATTGTACATATCAATTACTACTAGCACTGGAAGCTGTTTTGTAGCTTTGGGTTTTGAACTTTGGGGACATGATCGTGCTAAAGGCCAGTTTACACCACCAAACTTTCGCCAAACCAAACCTTGGCCAAACTCAAGTTTGGTGCAAAAAGTTTGGCAAACTTTGTGTTTACACTACCAAACTTCGTTTGACCAAACTTTCTCCAAACGTTCACCAAACTTTAGGAGGGAACCAATGAATTAAAGAGAATATGAGCGCCAACTTAAACTTATTTGAACAGTTTCTTCCAGATTGTCGATATTAAAATGGTTCTTTCACAGGTGGCCTGAGTTTTGAGGCTTCCCCATTCACAGATGTTTTTCTGGTAATTTTAAAGCAAATTGTAAACGATTGGAACATTAAAAGGTTTAATTAACATTGGTTCTATTGACTGGCAAAAGTGACAGTCAAGTGGCAAAATATAAACTTGGTCCTAGCAAAATTTTAGTACAATACTTCCTTTTCTAATTTTTAATAGTTCTTATTCAATTTTCCATTTAATATTTCCAATTCTGCTTTCCAATGCATTACATACTTTAATTCTGAAGACTGGAAACCGTCTTTTTAAATCCCTCGAAAACAACACAAATAAATAGTACAAAAACAAAAAAGGTGACGAAAGGCGGAAACAAATGCATTAAGAATATCTGTGCAAGTGTATATACATATCCCAGACACAGGCATGTGACTTTTTGGTGGATTCTTATTGGTCAGTTTCACCAAACGTTTGGTGAAATTTGCTATGGGACCAAACTTAGTTTGGCAGTTTGGTGGTAGTTTGGTGGACGTTTGGTGGACGTTTGGTGTACGTTTACACCATCAAACTTCCACCAAACTTTTGCCAAACTTGAGTTTGGTCAAGGTTTGGTTTGGCGAAAGTTTGGTGGTGTAAACTGGCCTTAACAGTTTATTGATCTTTCGAAGTCTGTGCAATTTCTTGTCTGTCTTATTGGATAATGTTAGTCAAGAACTCTTTACTTTACTGACTTTTTACTTTTAGTTTTTTTTACTAACTAACTTTACTTTACTAACTTTACTAACTTTTAGTTTTATTAAATACTGACAAATTTATTAAAGCACACCGTATGAATATGTCTGATCCAGATAGAAACTAGTCGGTTGGGCTAATTGATCTAGTACATGCAGATCTGCACATTTTCACACAGATCCTACATCTTTTGACTAACAATAATTATTCACTTGCATTCCGTGCAGGGTATCTACAACATTAGTCACGGCATAACCATACCCATATTCCAAGCGTTCCACCAATTTCAGCCACAACGTCAAAGAACTGATACTTCAACTGCTCTGTCCACACTACTCTTCTGAATGTGGGATAGAACATGTGAATGAACACTTTATTATCTGTACTGGACGTGTTCCTTAGCCTAAATATAGCAGTAAAACGAACAGTACATTTGAACCCATAATGCGTTGCTTTGAACATTTTGGACCCGTGTCTTTCAAACCCTGGCTATTCGCTACATCTAATTGTGCAGTTAATGTTACAAAAAACAACAACCCAGAACTGTAATCTGAGAAATTGCAACAACTCGTGGACCGAAACCACCATTCCTTTAGCCGTAAAACTTTTTTCAGCACGAACTTAACATTTGGCTATCACATTTACCGATACAAACAAAGTTCAGAATTTAGTTAATAACAGAAACTGGCCTGGTTAGCACTCTCAAATTAATCTCAGAAATATTCCAAAGTGCGTTTTGCCTACTTTGAGTATGAGACGACTTTGTTGTAGTAAACTTCATCACAGACGGGCTTGCAGATGTTTTGGCAGGCTGCCGAGTAGTTTTGGGATTTCTGCGTCTCTCCAAGAAGAAATGGTAGGCCAAGACAATCAAGGGTTACATGCACTGAGCAAACAGGCAAATCCTTGAATTTGGCGATATTAGACAACAAATGTGGTTGGCAAGGAGTGCAAAAGTCCTTTTGCTTTGATACTGCGCTTTGTAATTGTCCAAAGATACACTCTACCAGGCACATTTGGTGACTTGTGGAGTGGAGATCACAGTGATCATACCTCGTATTTATTCGTTTGTATTGAACCTAACATTTAAGCAATAAAATAGCCTTAGCTATTGGTGGTTGTTTTTTTTATAAAGCAGACCATTCGCCATCACAACTTAGAACGGTTCATAAATACAATAGGGGTACTATTATGTGACACCATGTTTGTTTTATTATTTCTTAGTTTTAAAACACGCAAGTTTTAAAGAAGTCCATAGCTGTTCTAAAAACCCGTACCACCCAATCATTTACTTAGACTCGCCATATTAATACCTTAACAATTACACACTGACTCGCCCTAATCTGTCAGCGCATCAGTGAGCGATTGTCAGTAGGTACGTGTATAATGCAGCTCTGTACATCCTTATCGTGACTTTTGGAAAAGTGAAGGCAGCTTGTAGATTTTGCTGACATTAAGCCTATGCTTCATTTCCGTACAATTCTAGCTACACAATTCTATCCTGTGTTTGCTAACCCACCTGCTCTAAGGAAATTGCGGCAGTTGTACCTGGCATGACGTGGACCGTGTCACGCGTAACCCTTGCTTTGTAGTCTAGAAGAGCCAGAATAAATCCTTCGTTTTGTGGCATCAAGGCATGAGAGTACTGACTTAAACTGTGAGGTTTTAATTCGACTTCGACACTAGTTCCTAAAAAGTATCCAGACACAACATTGAACGCTGAATTTCTAAGTGAAATGATTGCTCCACAAGTTGCATTTATTAAGGTTTACAGACAATTAAGCCCATTAAGCCACGCCAGGAACAATAATTACACATTATTTTGACATTGCTTTTAACTAGACTGTTTTTTCCTTTAACTTACATTGATGTTAATATTTTGAACAAACAGGAGTCCATCATTTAACTCACCGCCTGCTATTCCCGCGGTTTTTTGACTCTTTCCTTTAATCATTGGACAATATCCCATTGTGTGCGGAAAGTTGTTATAGTCATCACAACAGCTATTTACCGATGCTTTCCTGCTCTCTATTGTACACCCTTTGATCAAGTCATTACATTTATAGCTCACATTATGGAGCATTGAAATATGATCCGCATTTAAAGCGTCCAAGAAGCTATCCAGTGCATTCAGCAACATTACGCCTTCTCCAAATCGAGTTAGTAATTTTCCAAACATATCCATGTAGCCTAGCACATAGGGGCCGAAAGTTACCCCACTTAATACTGCATCCATAACTAAGACGTTATTCTGGAGCCTAGGTTCTGTGGCAAAGTAATCCTTAAGCCGACTTATGTTGTATCTATAAATACCGTTCGCCATTAAATATATTTATTAAATAGTTTATGTCTGCAACAGAATAGAACTGTAAATGTGTTCTAAGCACTTCAGCCATACAGCCATTAATAATATTTTATTTTGTTTAACTCTGTTATTTGTTTTAATAACTCCTTATTTCAGGCAAGTCTAACAAGACAGAAATGCCAGTTTAAGATTATGGCAGTATACCTTTCGAAAGGGCACACCAAAACATTTGGCAGTAGATTCTTCTTCAATGTTTGGTAAAACACGCTCGTGTGCTTTTCTTGGCGAACGTAAGTATTCACAAGTTTACTACAGGAAAGACATCCAATGACCATGCAAATTACAGCAACTGATGTCCAAAATATTTTGGTTGTTTTCGTTTCGGATTGCACTATGACGTCAAATCCGTCTATGTTCACACCGTGGGTGAAAATAAGATTATACATGAGTTGTGCTATAACAGGACAGGTGTTTTATAATCTGAGAGTGGTTTGCAACACTGAGTTTGGATGCAAGTACCAAGCTGGTTTTGACTGACGATTTGTGTATACTAAAGAATAAAGATACGGGACAAAGCTGACAAGCGTCAGCAAGTATGAATAGAAATGTGAAAACATGTACTGTATCTGAAGTTTGAAATTATACTTAGGATTCGAAAATCTGTAAGTACTTAGTGCCGAAATTGTCAACCTCATATTCCAGGATTGAAAGAGCCATTAAGCTTAGCAACATTAATGGGTTGCGAAAGATTTTGACACAATTTTGAAAGTTTTTTAATTCTATTTTTCACACTTGCTGCTGTCTAAGTTCAGCTGAACCCGTTCAACAACCGTGAAAGTTCCGATTTTATTTTGTAACAATCATTAAAATATAATGAATTCTCGAATATGCTAAAATTATGAAATCAAAGATGATGGAAAAATGGGCCAAACGGATCTCTTCAATATATCTAACAGAGGTATCACGAGACATTCATGGTATTTCCTTGGTTAATGTCTTAGTTTCATCTGCGCATAAAAAATAGTGCTAGCAGTATTCCTGATTAACGCCTATAATATATGTGGAAAGCATGAATATTGGGATAGTGTAAGCATACATTAACATTGGGTCGGGTCCTGGGGGGCTTGTCCCCGGAAACTTTTGAGAAGACTTGTACCTTGAGCTGAAATTGTCATGGGGGCTTGCACCTCAAAAACAAATAAGTGAAATGGTTCGAAAAACTTATGCTAATTTTATTAAAACTTGGTGTTTTAA
>JASAND010019188.1:0-25008 GCA_030248195.1 Trissonchulus latispiculum
TAAGGGGGGTTTAGAAAAATACGCAGAAAGTCTGAATATGAAAATTACTGCATTACTTTTGGCAAAGGAGAAAGCAAGTAATTTTCTTACTTTTTCTTACCGTTCAAACGAACGTCTGCAAAGTACGAAAAACATGACGAAAGCAGGTCACGTTACTATCACTTTTAGCTCACAGAAATAAAATTCCCCACAACATCAAGGCAGGACAGACTTACGTTCAGCTTTTCTGTTAAATCTTCTCCATCAAAGTACCAGCGAGTTTCAGGCGGCGGCAGCCCGGTGGAACCGCAGGGCAGTTCAATGGACTCAGAGCGATCCCAGGTCACTTCCGGAGGAGCCGTAGACCTTAAGCTGGGTGGAACTGAAACAGGGCAACAAACAAAACCACTTTAAACGAAAACAAAATAAAAATAAAATGAAATTCCAAAATAAAATCAAATGTTTCCTGGCGATCACGACTAAAAACGGGCTCATCCAAAACAACAGACAGTGTGCTCACGGCATTGCTTCTCCATTTTCACGGCATTGCTTCTCCATTTAGTCAGTTTCAGGAACAAGTCTGTGCATTCAGTTTGTGCGTATCAAGCTTGGTTTTACTAGGGGGATGGGTATATTTAGCAGGTGCCGCTGCCGTTCCAATCCTAGGACTCCCCTCCAAATTTTAAACCTGTATCGTTCCTAACATTTTTAATTATCCAAACTTTCTCCTGCATATTCCGATAACTTTCTATAATTTGCACCATTCAGTTTAAAAACCATCTAATCTTAAAATTAAAAGCACCCAATCTTCAAACAATAAACACCAAAATTAGTAAGCATTTGCACACAAACTTGCAAACCCCCCTCCACCTCGATTTCATCGAACGCGCCCCATATCCCATAAGTCCATAAATTTTAGCCTACAAGCAAGCCAGCTATTAGACATATCTATTTTCACTGTGCATAGTATAGGAGTGTATCCACCCCTCCCCACGCTAATTATGTACCAAAACAAAAATAGGCTCTACAAGGCTCAAAAGCCACAGCCCCTACAGTACGTCTACTACAATAAATGAAAGTGATACAAGCTAAATATATACCCAATAAGTCCACCCAGATCTGAGCCTGATCAACCTGAGCCGTGGGAACATAGATATGCCGGGCCAGACAAGTATATTCGCCGCCGTCCAGGCTGGCAGAGGGACTGGACAGGACCAAACGACGATTCTCCTCCTGGATAGATATGGAGACGCCCCCCTCCGCTGCCACGACTCCGCACAAGACTCCCAGGCGCCAGGGCAGTGCCGTTATGCAGCCAACTGATCTCCACCTGATGTAGAGGGCTGAAATAACGTGAATAAAAGGTATAACAAAGCCTAGCACTACAACGAATACATAAATAAAGCGGAAGCGTGAAAACGGTAAAAGGATGATAAATATAAAAACAAAATTCCAGGCGAGAAAATCAGAAGTTTCAGCACGTATATATACATATATGTATATTAAACTACAAAAAAATGAATGCAGCACTACATCACCCTAAAAACTGATGTGTATGAAGATAATTAATAGCGTTAATATTGGTTGGTATCATTAAATTAGGTAGGACTGTACACGACATGGCATGGAAAAATATACATTTCTAGTAAAGCTGAAACTAAATATATATATATATATATGCCATTAGGTTTTGGTATGAGGTAGAGGTAGCAACAGAAACAGGGGTGTAACTCTGTTATATGTGCGCATTCAACCTTGCTTCCGCCACACATTCCAGGACAAGCTTAGTATCGGTTCGCTCCGCTTCACGAAGTATCAGACTCTGATTCCCTGAGTGAAACACAATTTTGGCACCAAACAGTTGATCTCCGGACCGAACTAAAAAATAAACACATAAACCTAACCAAACCTACAACATGAAATATTTTGCTTTAGCTAACCATAGCATAATTGATTCTACAATGGAACGATCGGTCAAAAAACAGCAGGTTGCTTGATTTTGAAATATTTCTATCATTTATATACGTATATTTTCTAAAACTACTAATACCTGCGTATTGGCCTCACCTATCCTCAAGTTTGCGTTACTTTTGGATCTGCAGGGGGGGTGGGGGGGACTGTTTCTGCGCCAAAACTATGCCGTAATCGTGTTTCTGGTGGAATGCAGAATCTTGTAGAATGTTGCTGTAACGTAACTAGCCGTAGCATTGTAAATCTGGCGCTTTTGAGTATTATATTTCCACTTTTCTCTATTGAAGCTGAGCCCGAATTTCAGTCTGCATGTATATACATTAAAATCAGTTACACATCTCCACAATGCTTCATACACTATGCATAGACGTTTATGAATATAATATACCACATACAGCCAAGCCAACACTTCGATAACATTCCAAAATGACAACAACTGGAACTGTCAATTTCAAATAAACGTTACTTCACTTATCAGCAAAACAATCAGAAAATTTATGTAAACAAATTTGGCGAAAATTGGAATAAACCGACTCACCCCCACTGCCTTTCCAATGATTTAATCGTGTATATAACCCTAAATTTTGACTAAAACACTAAACCGCAAGCTAGCAAGTATATAAATGTGCATCAGACAAACTGTGTGTATAATTGCTAGATATATATAAGAAAAATAAACCTGTGTTTAAAATTCGATTTGTGAAAATTCACGCAAATATAAGTACAGAAGGATTCAAGAAAATCGTTTCGATTCTGTCAAACCTCAATTTTTGACAATTTAACAGGATAAGTGAGGTACAGGGCAGTACTAACCTAAGAAACCGAATCCCCAAATATGTGTAAACCTGTGTAATGTATATAAACGTAAGCATTTTGGCGGCAAGATTTTCTAAAGCAAGAGCAAGCGAGGAGAAAAATGTTTTGGTTTCCTTTGGCCCACCGTTGGAATGGAATATTTATATATATAAAAATTTTAAATTTTTAAATTTATTGCCAATCAATCAGATATATAATGTGTTTGACCATATCCTCACAAAGCTTGAGCTAAATTGGTTAATTTTTACTACTGTTAGACCAAGCACACCCGTCAACTGAGGCGGGGCACTGTTATGGACCGAGAGATACGTAGCTTACTTGATCCTGGTTAAACAGATATATACACCAAATATGATAAACTTGCGAGGCTGCAGTGACTTTTACAAATAAACGCTCATCCTAAGGTGCCCAGAAAATGCCAGATTTTTAGAATTTTTGGTCAAAGCCGGAAATTTTTGGTCAAAAGTCGTCTTTCTTGGCGCTAAAACTTAATTTTTGAGCACTTTTAAGATAAGTTATAGCAGTATATATATATGTAGAAATCAGGCTATTTATACTGTGTTTTTAGCCCATTTTATCCCCCCACTTTTGGGGTCTTTTGGGTCTTGTCTCGATTACCCCCCCCAGTACTCAAAATCATTAAAACTTGACCAAATGAGCTAAAATTTGATGTGGGTATGTTTTCGACCACGCTGAGTTCAAATATCGCAAAAATTTTCGATTTCGCGAAATTCGAAATTTTTCGATTTCTAAGGGGGGACCAAGAAAAACCGAAAAATTTGTTGTCTTCGATTTTGCTGAAAAGAGGTACATAAAGCTTTTCGGGGTAGTAGAACACGAATCTGAAGTCCGTTTTTCGATTCAGCTTTCCGTTAGCTCAGTATAAGCTAAAGATTTAAGCTTAAGAAACATACCCACACCAAATTGTAGCTCATTTGGTCAAGTTTTAAGGATTTTGAGTAGTGGGGGGGTAATCGAGACAAGACCCCCACTTTTGGACCTCCCCCAGCCAGCTTAACTTAACGTACGTATATACACGTTAGTTAACATCATCAATTCTCTTCTACGACTTTCTCACTAAAAGCAGCTTCGATTTCGTATGATTCAGCACTACACACGTGATCCATCTAAATTCTTCTAGTAGATATATACATCTATCTAGGTATTACACAAGGGTTCATTGAATAACCACGCATACTACGTACTGACTCCGTACAGAAAATACAACATGCCTACAGCCCCAAACACCCCTGATTACATTAAATTAAAACTGCATTAAAGTCACATTCTTAAAGTGTTCAGAGTGCAACTTTAATGTAATCTATACGCACTTACAAATACATACTACACACATTATATGCGTAATGAACCTTATACGTTATGTACGCACCAAAAATAGACATATATTTGGATACTAGTACATCTGGATTTGAAATTTTGGCAAAAGAAACTTTCAACTTGAACATAAAACTTATGTTTTTCGTTTCGTGTAGAAGTGACAGTTAACAGCGTGAGCGTGCAAGGACATCACGTACGTACATACGTAGACCGTCAAGTTACGCACATGAAAATAGCCAGTTGCGTCGCCTAATAAATGATTTTGACAATGCCATGCCAACCTCAAATCTTTAAGTTAATTTTCGTATACATGTAAGTTAAAACTAACTTAAACTGAGCCACGTAGCGTAGATGAACCACCGGTGTAGAAAACGAGAATGAAAATAATATGAAAAGAAACCTACACGAAGCAAAAATTTTTTGTATATGCGCACAGCAGAGTTTGAAGATCTCGTCTTATCTACTGTACATGAATGTTGGTTATGAAGCAATTCAAAAATACGTATTTCCTTCCATTTATACTTCAAAATTAAGTCCTGCTTGTATAACGCATTATTAATTCATTGTCACTTCAGTTTGGATACGAACTCCTTCTAGCTTGGTGCGACTGTAGCCTCGGTAGCTCAGTTGGCAGAGCGTCGAAGCGTTCATCCGAAAGTCGTGGGTTCGAATCCCACCCGAGGCCCGAATTTTTCGGGTCTCAGGTGCTGAAGTGGCAATTTCATTTCTTACATTCCTATATTATATGTGTCTGCCTCCAACACCGGGATGATAATCTGCCTGCAGCACAAAAAGTGAATTTCGTAGGTACATATATATGTTTCCGTTCGTATATACAATGTCTGAGCTGAGCACATACACTTTCACGACAACTCATAAACTGTAACAAGCTACGTTGTACGTTGCAAAGTTTGTAAGGAGAAAAAGTCGGAACTCGGTTTCAATGTTAAAGTTTCAGCAAATAGTTCTTCATTCAATATATATAATGGGCAATCTACGTGAATATAGTTTTCCGACGAATTTTCATAATTATGCTGTCAACATTTCAAGTTTTCATTCAATCTAATAAAATATATATAATTTAATCTACTTTCAAAAGCAAAACCCTATTGCAATTATTGCATAACGACATATAACATTATTTACATTTGAAATCATTCTTTCATCCCATAAAAGCTTGCTGAAAAAATTTCAATGAATCGGGGACAAAAAGTCGGAAGAAAATGTTTCGAAAAAGAAAATTGTATATATATATATATAAATTCACATTAACCAACAGTATATATAGATCAGATTCCCTGGTGCCGGGAAAAGGTTACGTTTTTAGTTTTTATATTTATTTGTTTATACACGTTTTTCTTCAGTCAATTATATATATATATCATATTTTTACACTATACATACATACATATATACTTAATGTTTAATACGTCTTCGTAACATCTACATCTTATACGTATATATATACCCTGAAACAGAAAAGCGGGTAAATGAGTTTCCAGACAAAAGTCAGACAAAATTATCTAACTAATCTTCTCTGGACCGATCTAGCTTAAACTACGTAACTCAGCAAAGAAGAGGGGGAGACAGTAGCTAAAATGTGCAACAATTTAGCTACTTACTCAAATGGAGGGGGTCATATTTTCTCTCTCCCTTAATGAGCTAAATGAGACCTTAGGTACGTAGTAGCCGGCCCATAACCTCAAATAGTGAGGTCTAGTAGACCAAGTCCAGCCTGCCCACACATACGTACACGCGTAATGTAAGTCAACTCTACGCAGATATGTGTGAAAATAGAAGCCACCAAAATAGTTCAGAGAGTGGGCCGCAACTGAGCGTCTCTCTCTCTCTCTCTGCAGCAAAGGCTTAGGCCTAAGTCAGACCCGGGAAATTCAAAATAAAATTATCTTCCTCTCAAATTACACATAAGTACACATCACATCACATACGTGTGCAGATATAACGGTGAACAGTGTATAACACAAACATACACATTCATACACATATATAATTTAAGCACAAGCTAACAATATATATAGTAATGAGTACATAATAGAATAAAAGGCAAGCTTCAAATGGCACTAGTAGCGGCTATTAAGCATAAAATCCTCCCTTTTCAAATCAAAAAGGATATATAATTACAACGATGATAACTGAACTGATAATTTCCGCCGCATCTCGCCTTCCTGAGGTTTCAGCTTCAATGCCTACTTACATATAGGTACATCATATCAGATATATATTATCCTATACGCATACCTACGTGCGTAAGTAAATAAGTACCTAAGTTAAGTTTCCGAAAAGGATATATATGCAAAAGCGAAAATATTGCTACCTAACAGTGAAATGCATAGGTGTGCTTTATGATATTGCAATTATTTATGAACCTAGTCCAACACTTACAAAAAGTGAACAACCATTGAAAAGTTATAGACAACTTCTCCCCGCCCCTTAAGTGCCACAGTTTTCACTTTTAAAGTGCCTTGTTGAAAAAAGGGATATACAACACGGTTGACCGACTATACAACATATTCATAACGTAAACATAAACATATATATTTCGTTACTACGTACGTTTAATTCATGTAAATCTGGACTCCACGTATATATACTTCAAACGTAGCATTGAGTTACAGTGGAAGATTTCAAAACCTCATCACAACTGAGGAATAAACAGCGGTTAAAACCCGTGCAACTTTTTAACGACATCCGCATAGCATTCTTTCAATGACAATCTTTAGCTAGCTATATACGTAAGAGTGCTCAAATGCAGGCTTATCACAGCGCTCGCATAATTTTAAAAAATAATTGCTGCTGCTGCTATAGTGCAGTGTAACGCAAACTTTTTCTGCATATAAACAAAGGCTAAAGCTAATAAATCACCAGGGCAAAGCGAGGGGGTTGCCGCCTGTGTCAAGACCTCCAAGCTTAGAATTATCAATTCAAAAAAGAGGTTTGCGGTAAGTTAAAAAGATGCCTGCTTTCTTAAAAAACTCAGTGAAAAGGACAGGTGCGTATCACTTAAAACCACCACAGCACAACTGATACATAACCTTAGTTAGAGGCGCCATAAAATTAGCAGTTGAATGAATGGTTGCATACTAATTTATGACATACAACGCTTTATGCAACTGTGAGTACACAGCAGAGTCCAGAGACGTAACATAAAGTGTCAGGTTATTTGCTTCATAATAGTGCAGTGCTAATTTGTGATTTGTTCCCAGCTAAAACCGAGCTACGACCGGAAGGAACCGATTAACTGAACTCCGAAGATAATGGATGAAATCAGCAGATTGTATGGAATAAAAAATTCCATTTTTAAACAGAAGAAATAACTTTTGGCTTTCCGTAATTGAGAGAGAACAATTTGTAAATACAAGTATGTACACACAATAACATCCATTTGATATATTGTCATAATCGTTGAAAAATACTGAAAGAAATTTACGAGAGCAATAAAATAGTGCAAAAAATAAAAATTTTATGTGCTGATTTCGGCTAAGTAGCACCCGAGCATCAGAGCAGCCCCGGTGCTCTGATTTTTGGAAGTGCCGGAGCTAACCTCTCAGGCTTACTTCTAGGCCGGAATATACGGAGGGAGGCGACATGGGGCTTATTTTTGAAACATTGTTGCCAATTTTTAGGTTATCTTGTGCAAAACTAGAGATGCACCGGGGCCGCCACCACCGGGGCCGGGACCTCATCATGGCCCCGGCCGGGGCCGGGGCCACCTTGCCGGGGCCGGGGCCTAGAAATTGGGGGTCCAAATCGAAAATTTTCAAAAAGTTTCTTAAAAATTTAAATTTTGCAATAATTTTTGATATACAAACGTTACTATCGTTGTTTTCATTCACATCAGCTTGAAAACAAACGATCTGTAACACTTTTTGACTTTTGAAAATTCAAAATTTTGGTCAAAAAATGTCAAAAATTTACAAAATTTTGCTAATATTTGGCTCCGGTCAGTACCAGGGCTTGACTACTGGGGCCGGGGCCAGGCCCCGGTGCATCCCTAGTAAAAACAGCTAAAAATCGCTAAAATTATTGAATGTTAAGTGTATTAAAGCTAAAATAGCGAGAATATAGCAAAAAAAGCTGCGGCTTATAGGGTAGGTCGAATTTTATGGGGGGCACATCGAATAAGGGAACCTACCGAACGGGCCCTCAAAGTGGAAGTAAGCCAGTCTCCGGTGCCCATCACTATCTGGGATATACGTCAAGTTCACATGATGTGTGTATGTGTGTGTGTGTGTAGTGTGTACTGTGCAGTCTGTAGTCGCAACCATAGTTAATTACGTGCAATTTAAATATGTATATGAGAACAACGTAATAATGATAAGAATTACGTAGTATTAATAAATTATAATTAATTAGGTCAGTAGTAAACTACCTATGCTAGGAGTTGGGAGGCCAGCAGACTCCAGATCCAGCTGGTAGTCCGGGCCAATCGTTTCCTGATTCAGTGACTTGTGATAGGCACGAACAGAATAGCGACCCAGATTGTGTCGTTGAACGTTGAGCAAGATTAGATCTCCAGTTGCACTGATATAGTGGGTCAGATTTGGTGTAATCTAGAAACAAGCAAATACTATAAAAGGCCGTACACGCAGTATACGCACACTAAAACCTGCATAACAGCTACAAAAACAGACAAAGTTTTGACGACTATAAGCAAGGGTACTCTTCTGGGTTTATTTTAGGCAAAAATAAGTGGGGGGGGGAGAGTGGGGGAGGGACGCCCCCCCCACTAGAGGTCGAAAAGTGGGGGGGGGGAATAAAATGGCTAAAAATGCTGTATAAATAGCCAGTTTTTCACATACATGTTATAACTATGCTTAAAAGTGCTCAAAAATCAAGTTTTAGCACCAAAAAAGGCGATTTTTGATCAAAAATTTCCGGCGAAGCCGGAAAATTTTTGAAAATTCTGACCAAAAAAACCTAAAAATTTGGCAATTTTTGGGCACCTTAGGGTGAGTGGGGGGGAAGCCCAAAAAAGTGGGGGTGGGGCCGAGTGGGGGGGGAGGTGCTCGAGTGGGGGGCCCAAAAAGTGGGGGGGCGCCCCCCCCCCCCCCCCCCCCAGTAAAGTAAACCCAGCTCTGAAGCCATGACCGTGGCAAACTGATGGACACAAACAACATCCAAAATGGAGATCCTTACAGGTGTCCTCAAGCGTCCGTCCCGTTAAAGACGCAACTGGGCAAGGGGGCATGGCACGCTGGATGTCCTTAGACTACGCTACCGAATGTCTGCTCCGCATGTGCTTAATACTTTCAGCCAAACAACCAAGACGTACGTATGCTGGACTCACTTAGGATGGGGTGCTGCATCTCATATAAATAGAATATCAGGCCAGCTCGGAAATTACAATAGCAAGAAATACATTCAGTAGTTAGCAGAAAACTATGGCGAAACTAAAAATATGAAAGTGCATTACTAACCACATTGTCATAGAATCGCCATGACCAATGAAGATCGTAGGGAGGATGATATTCGAGGGCGGGTGGGGAAAGAAGGACGGATTTGCCAAAGTTCGGAACTTCAACTCTAATTACATCTTCACCAGGCCGTGGTGAAAATTCGGACAAATCTGAAACAGACATTTAGTATGTTTCTGAACGATAGATTATAATAGACAAGATTTTGGACTCGCTGAAAAAACTACCGACCGACTAGGACAAAGGTACCGGTAATAAGCTAACAACAAGCAAATTGGCATGAATGGGTTGCCGCTGGCATTTTTCCTCTTATCAAGGGACATAACTCAGTTTCCATGCAGTTAGGAGCTTTCAAATGATACTCATATTGAACGGTTTCCGTTACTTTCTGTTTTGACCCATTTTGGTCTGTTTTGGCAATTTTTGACCTCTTTCATGCTCCGCAACTCATTTTCTGTACATTTTGGTGCTTTGGTCCTATTATAACTTTTTATCTACGCAACGTGAGTGCATTTTCAGGCCTTGACCCAATTACAACGTTTTCCTTACTCGTCGAGAGTTTTCGAATGGTACCAAAATTAGCTCATTTGGACAACTTTTTTATTTTACTCATTTTTACTCACGGGGCTGCTCCGGGAGCAACCTTGCTATCCCAGGGCTCCCCGCGCTTCAGTCAACAGTTCACCCCACCCCAAAAATCCACTGAAAATTTCAGCCCAATCGGTCCACCCAATCAAAAGTTAGAGGGGGGGACAGGAGGTGGTAACGAGATGTTACTTTTTATTTTCGCAACGAGAGCTTTCGAATGATATCCATATTGGACGGTTTCCGATGCTTTCAATTTTGACCCATTTTGGCCGGTTTTGCCCACTTTTGACCTCTTTGAAGCTCCGTAACTCAATTTTCGTACACTTTGGCGGCTTGACCCTATTACAACTTTTTATCTACTCAACGACAGCTTTCGAATGATATCCATATTGGGCGGTTTCCGATACTTTCAAATTTGAGCCATTTTGGCCGATTTTGACCATTTTTGACCTATTTAAGGTGCTGGTATCCTTTTGTGCAGTGCATTTGTGGTGGTTCTTTTAAAACGCTATAACTTTCGCAGTTTTGGGAGTTCGAAAGAGCTTTATACATCGTTTTAAAGCTTATAATCAGGACAAAAACATGGACTTACGAAACCAGCAAAATTAGCAAAAAATTAGCAAAAAATCTTCCAATATACTGACAGTTGACAGGCTGAATATCGACCGAAAATTTTTGAACATCGATTTCGCAAAACTGAAGAATCGGCCAAAAGTTCTTTTTGTGCCACTATATGAAGGACATATGGGCCGAGGGACGTTTTTTTGGATTTGGCTCAGCAGGTCTTAACGGTCAAGAAAATCGGCCAAATGCACGGTTACACGAAATTTCGCAACTTCACATTGAGTTTTCTTGCAACTCGATAAGTTTTAGCCCAAATCAAGAAAAACGTCCCTCCGCAGAAGTGCGAATTTCGATTCTGGAAAATATCTCCGGAATCCGTCGAGTAGTTTTTGAGAAATCGATGTTCGAAACAAAATAACCGCAGTTTTGCCAAAATGGTTTTTCGGCCAAATCTATAGCATAACGCAATAAAGTCCGGCTAATAGGCATTCATAAAAAGGGCATTTCGACGCTGTATCGATTGAGTATAAATAAGCCAACTTTGTCCTTAACATGTGGCAGTAATTTTGAAAAAATTGATTTCCTCAAAAATGGCCATTTTTTGACCATAAAACCAGTTTTTTGCTTATACTGACTTAACCACTGGAGATAGATCAAAGGTTGTAAAAGCAAAAATGTTCATTTTCGTGCCCTGTTTCCAGCCATAACAACCAATCCCTTGTCTTGTCTACCTACTGAGAGCCTAAGGCCAAAAACCAAAACTTTCTTATCTTTTGGCCTAAAAATACGGGACTGGTTCGAGAATGTTAAATGGCACGGAAATAGGTTATTTCGTAAGTTTTAGCCATTTACTTAAAGGATTAAAGCCGTATGAGACAAAAATACCCGAAAGGAAACCAGCACCTTAAAGCTCTGTAACTCAAATTTCGTACATTTTGACGACTCGGCCCTATTACAACTTTTAATCCACTCACCAAGAGCTTTCGAATGATACCCATATTGGGCGGTTTCCGATACTTTCAATTTTGACCATTTGCAGCATCACCGTATCGAGTACTTTCGCATACCGCAACGGAGGGAGCCCCCCGCGCTTCAGTCAACACTTCACCCCACCCCCAACCCCCACCGCAAATTTCAGCCAAATCGGTCAACCCTAGCAAAAGTTAGGGGGGGGGACAGGGGTGGTCACGAGATGATGAATAATAATAAAAACAGACATACCCAGATGAAAGGGTTGCCTTTTTTGTGTAAAAAGCGGCAACCCAATTATTATAAATCAGAAAGCCAGGAAAGTATATCCGACGTACGTGCCATGCGTATAAATAAAAGCTGTAAGTGTATATACGTATTTTCACGCTAACTAAAGAACTCAAAACCTACGTCCTTAAGGAAGTTACAAAAGGCAATGTGTTTTAAGTACATTGCCTATATAACTCCACATAAATCACGTAGAATGTATCAGCTGGGCTTTTTTACTGGGGGGTGGGGGTGGGGGGTGGGGGCGGGCGCCCCCCACTTTTTGGGTTCCCCCCCCCACTCGACCCGGACCCGGACCCGGCCGGTACCAGTTTTGCCCTATTTTTCGTGTATTTTGCATTAATTGATGCATACAGTTACTCCTGGTTATGTATAACAAATAAAATCAAGCAATGTCCTTTTTCTGAAGACCGGCCGGCCGGGTTTTCCTCGGCCGGCCAACAACTCTCATAAAAAGCACTTGGGTATAAAATGCAGACTTTTGAGCAGACTTACGTACTTTGCAGACCACCCTGACATAAAATGCAGACTTGGCTATAAAATGTAGGCCAGTCTGCAATTAAGCAGGCTCCGGTATAAAATGTATGCGTATAGGTTTTGCAGATTTTGGTGTATAACTATGCAGTATGGGCTGTTTGTCGTTTTGCCTGGTTGTTCGTTTATAAAAACTGATTGCCCGTACATGCTAGATTGCTGTTTATGTTTTCGAGTCACCTGACATTTTCTGTTTATGCTGATTTGCTCCAGCATTTTTAAAATTTTGAACTCTTAAACACTTTGCAGAGTTTGAAATCCGGATACTTTTCAAAGTTTACAATTTATGCTAACAATATGACCATATTTAGCTATTAAATATTAAAACACATTCAAAATTCTTATATAAACGTCAATTTAACCCAAGGACGTGGTATATAATGCTACTCATTTCTGATGGGCTGTTGCGTGCAGACAAGTACGGAAAATTTAAGCATTGCTCAAGTCCGCAACAGTAATACAGCAAAGAGCAAAAGTATGAATCAACCCTACGAACAGACAAAACGACAAACGACCAAACAGCAAAAGTATGACTATATTTTAAAACGGACAAACCGACTACAGCAATGAACAAACGGACAATTATGAATGGGCTAGCCATGACCCCATTCTAAATTTTAAAGTTGCAGGTGAAAAAGTCAAAAGAAGAGCTGGGCAGGGTTTTTTTTCAAAATCGGACCTGTGTAAATCTTGTGTAAATTTAAATTTCACTGTGTATTTTTGTTTGAAGCTGTGTAAAATTTAAAAGTGTCGTTTTTCAACTGTAATATAAAATGAAATACATTTAGACGTTATTTTCTTGCTACAATGTTATTTTCGGAGCATTCAAGCCAAAGTTATGCCAACTGCACTTGTGTAACATTTCGAAAGAAGCCACACGGGGGGTCTGGGGGGCGGAGCCCTCCAGAAGTTGAAAAAATTTTGTAAATTGCAATAGAATTCATAATGGAAATGTTTAAAAAGATTAATTCATTAAATGTCAAAAATAAGATTGGTCAAATTCAAATTTCTGAAAAACACTTCGCCTACTGAAACGATTTCTTTATTTCTCCAACTTTTTGGAATTATTTTTTCACAAACTTGCTGGTCACGCACTAAGGTTCGATGCTTTAACTGCTACTGGGGACGGCTCCATATAGTACAGAAACACCAATTATACAACGGAGGGGGGTCTGGGGGGCGGAGCCCCCCAGAAGTTGAGAAATTTTTTAAATTAACGGCGGAAACGGCATTGAAAAGTTCTATTCCTTTAGCTTTCGTTTTGAATATTTATTGTGCTAGACAGCAACAATTTTTTGTGGCTCACACTGCTTTTTATGATACATGATATGTACAAGAAACGATATTGAACCGTACATATGTACTAGCTATACTATACTGTCTTACTAACATTTGCACGCTGTACGTAAATAAATTATACGCAATTGGATAAGCAGAAGTATATACTTGCAGAAACAATGGAACACCTATAATCATGTCGCAGTGCAGAAAACAATTATACAACGGAGGGGGGTCTGGGGGGCGGAGCCCCCCAGAAGTGGAGAAATTTTTTAAATTAACGGCAGAAACGGCATTGAAAAGTTATATTCCTTTAGCTTTCGTATTGAATATTTCTTGGGTTGTATGGCAACTATTTTTAAGCTCTGACTGCTTTTATTATTATATATACAAGAGATAAACAAGAAATCATATTGAATAATACTAGCTTCAGAAAACATATGTATAGTTAAATACGAATAAATACTAGCTATTTACGAATATTCGCACGCAGTACGAAAATAAATTATACGCAACTGTATAAGTAGAAGCATTAAGACTTAGGAGAATAAAACACCCATAACCATGTTGATGCAGAAATGCAGAAAACCATTCTAAACCATTGGAAACAGGCGGGGGTCTGGGGGCGGCAGCCCCCAGTTAAAAGCTAGAGCTTTTTTAAAACTTAAAGTCTTGAAAACTATTTTTTCAGAGCACTTTTTGTAAAAATTTTCGAAAATTTGGCTGTGTATTTTGTTGTGTAAATTAGTTTTTCACTGTGTAAATTAATTTTTTTGTGTAAATACACAGTATTTTACACAAAAAAAAACCCTGGAGCTGGGGAATGCGCTTTTAAATCAGCCTGCAAGCATGTCAAAAAGTCTGCATCTTATATGAGCTTAAATGCCTATATTGTATACATAAATGTGTTGTTGCTTCCGGCCACCTCGCGATCCTCAATCGGCCCGGTCGGACCGCCTCCTGTGTTGGCAAGAGACGGCCGCAACCCCAAAGATACGTAGGCGTTCACCGCTCAGGGGTTTTCCCAATGATATATACGTAAGTCTGCTTTTTATACCCAGGTCTGCAAGTCTGCTCAAAAGTCTGCAGTTTATACCACGTCAGCTTTTTATACCCAGGTCTGCAAGTCTGCATTTTATACCAAAGTCTGCGCCTGTTGTGAAGTCTGCATTTTATACCCGAGTCTGCTTTTGGGTCTGCGTTTTATACCCGAGTCTGCGTCTGCGTGGGTCTGCTAAGTCTGCAGGTCTGCGTCTCGTCTGCATTTTATGCTGGCCCCCTAATTTTCAAGATCCTGGATACGCAAGTTAGCAGAAATATACAGACCGAAGGAAAAAGATAAACTTACAAGCCACCTCAACCCTGCTAGCCGCCGAAAATACAGCACCAACAGAGTTGCGGGCCAGACATCGGTAGAGACCAGCGTCAGCGCGCGTCACATAGTCCAGGGTGAACGTGGACTGGGCAGACGACGGGCTGATAAAGTGGCCATCACGAAGCCAGCGATAGCTGGCCGGCGGATTGGCCAGGGCTGAATGACATCTCAGGCTGAGTCGACGTCCCTCAGGGGCCAGAAGGAAGGCAGGGGGATCCTCAGAAATGAAGGGGGCTGAAATGGGGGGCACTGAGGAGGCGGAGCTCAGATTATTCGGCAGGAAGAGACTGCTGCCGCTCTTTGTCCCAGCGCCAGTAACAATGCCAGTCGTCAAGCGAATTACTTCTGCAAAATAGAGTAAAAATAAAAACCTTTCAAAACAAAAATATGTACGTACGTACGTAAAAACGGCAATCAAACTGATGTATGGATAGACGTGCGAGACTAAGGTTGGTCTGACACTTTGGGTGTCCGCATTAGATGTTCATTTCTCTAACTGTCATATCATCGTATCCTCCGGGATCCGTGGACTTGTGGCTGTTTTGACCTTATCTGCCCTGCTGATGTAAAGATAGATGTAGATAGTTAGCTGGACTATTATATAAAGAAAGCATAAATATAAGAGCAATATAAAAGCCATTGGTTACAACTATGGCCGAGTGGCTAAGGGCTTCTGTTCTGCTTCTAACCTCGTAAGTACCATAATTACCTAACTAGTTTGAATCGGCCTGAGAGGCCACAGTCGAAATTTTGAAAACAGGCAAAACACTTTGCTCTGAAAAATTGGCAAAACACTTTGAAAATAGGCAAAACACAAAACAAATTTTCTTCTTCTTAACAATATATATGGTGTCTTTGAAAGAATGCTTCCAAAGGGTCCTAATTTCGGTTGACAATTTATATAGGTACATTTTTGCCCAGAAAATGGCTAATTTCTTAAAAGCTTTAGCTGTTCTTCAAAATGCAAAGAATTACGTAAAGATTTTAAAGACCGACTTTATTGCAAAAACAAAAACTGTCTCCTATGGTAATAAAATTTTTTCATAAGGACCCATAACCAGGGGCGGATCCAGGGGAAGCCCCCCCGTCGCGATTCGAAGGTATGAAAAATTAAGGAGAGAAAGAGGAAAAGGGCAAAAAACCAATTCCACTTTTTAACCGCATATTTATTGCATTTATGAAGAAACAGCTTAAAATGCATCCGATTTTTCGGAGAAAATTACCATTTTTGCCTAAAATTGGCAAGAATTTTAAAAAATTTTCTCAGTTCTTCAGTATGAAAAGAATTAAAGATCCGACGACCGATTTTATTGCAAAAACAAAAAATATTACCGCCCCCCCGTCACAAAATCCTGGATCCGCCAGTGCCCACAACCATACCTGAACGGGAGGTCAAATTTCACTGACCCTTGTGGTAGCAAATTTGGGGACCCCTTGTGAGAGCGATTTTTCTTAGGGGTACTTATGAAAGCGATTTTTAAGCGATTTTCACCATTTTTTAACAAAAAACAGCAATTTTGTAGCTAAAACACGTTTTTCGGACGTTTCTTAGCAAAAATTAGTGATTTTAAGAGAAAACTTCCGGCGACGCCGGAAAATTTTTGGAAATTTGAGTCGTAAAACCCATTTTTTGGGCAATTTTCTTACCCCTTGTGGCCAATTTTCTTACCCCTTGTGGGAGCAATTTCGCGACCCCTTGTGGGCGACTTCGCCGAGGGGGGCTGGAAATCCCCCCTGTCCACCTGTGCCCACAGCCCACATTACAAAATAGTGGATCCGCCAGTGACCTCGGTCCAACTCAACTATATACATGTATATCAGGGTATTTCTTGGGGCTTTTAGGGGGGGGGGGCTTCCCGGGAGGGGGATTTTCGGGGGGATTTTTTGCAAAATGCGCTGAACATTGGTATTTTTGCCGTATTTTACTCGTACAAAGGCAAAAAGTTCTCAAAAATGCCAGGATGTAAGCTAAAAACAGCCATGTTTACGAAAAAATCTCCGGCGAAGCCGGAAAATTTTTGAAATTTTGCCTATTTTTGGCAAAAATTTGGGCCCTCAATCCAGGGAGGAAGCAAAAATCCCGGGAGGGGGAGGGGGCGATTTCGTGGGGGAAGGCATTTTCAGAAGGGGAGGTCAATTTCGGGGGAGGCCACCGGCCCCGACTGTAAAAATACCCTGCAAATAGTCATACCCGGGGGAAACGGTTTTTGACGCACTGCCCTCTATCGATTCAGGTATACATATTCATTACATTCAGGTATATTACAATCTTCCTTAGCACCACAGGTTCTCAGATTAATAAAAAGTCGGTGATTTTTTATCCGACAAAATGGTAAAAAATGGCTTGTGGTATAAAAAATCACCCCAAAATATAGGCGCTGGAGTGGATTTGATACTTCCAGGTGAAAGAGAGCATCAAATTTATATGTATTTAAGTTTCAGTCGAAATTTATACACTAGTTTCTACAAACTGAACAAACCTGCAATAAGACATATTTGCAATGAAATAGCTGAGGCTAAAAATCGTGATCTGAATTGGAGCAACATTCGGCGTCATACTACTAAATAGCATTAAACAGAAAATTATAGCACCAATTACAGGAGATAATATAGTAAGTATGAGATCATCAAGCTATAGATTAAAACATTAACAGCACATACGCACAAACGATGTAGTTGCATTGAATTATAGCATTATAGAAGTCGGCTGGGCTTATCCTATGGAATTTTTTGCTCTTTGGGCGGCGACATTTTTGATAGGGGGAGAAAATTTTTCAAAACGTTTTAAAAATTGAGCTATAGTAATTGCCAGAAAAGTTCGCTTGTAGTGCAAAAAATAGGTGGGTTTAGCATTAAAATACGGTAAAAATTACGTGTTTTCTACGTATACTACTAATACAACAATATATGTGTAAGCTCGAAAGTGCCCAAAAAATTTGGCATTTTCTGGGTACCTTATAGTGAGTGGGAGTGGGAGGGAAGCCCAAAAAAGTGGGGAGCGGGGCGAACGAGTGGAGGGGGAGGGGTTGAGTCCCCCCGCCACTAAAGAAAACCCCCCTCAGCAGAATAAGCCCAGGTCGGAGTAAAAAACCGACCCGCAAGTGACGGGGAAAACAATCTCCTGTTTGGGAGACGGAGATGAGCTGAGCAAAATTTAACTAATTTTGGAGGAGCCGAAAGTTGGGGGATGGCATATATATTTCAACAACTCTCATGGGTGAATTTAGTGTATATACTTTACTGTATTTAGTGTAATTTATATATATAGTGTTCCAAAAGGAAGCTATGATGTAAAAAACGTAGATTCAAGTCAAGGTCGGGCAGGGCAGGCCATAGGTGTAAGCTGACGAGGAGCCTGGAGCCCTGGACATAGTTTCACCAGCGGCAAGGGACGGGGAAGGAGGGTGTTTGCAAGGCACCGCAGAAGTCCCCGCCCCATAGTTTCACCAGTGAAGGAGGGCTGGGGGGATGAATACTGGAACAACTTTTGGACCCCCTTTGCCCAAAAGTGTGGCTGACGAAAAAAGTGCAGGTGGGGGTGCGGGTTTGAAAAAATAGCAGGGAGGGGAGTCTGGCAAAAAAGGAGGACGGCCAGGGTCGACAAAATTCTGAAGGACGGGGAGGGGTAAGAAAAAATTTTGAGGGGGGGGCTTCGGTAAAGAAACTCGCCTTCAACTCTCCTAATGGTTCAAAAAAATTTTCGTCTCCGATTTGGCTGAGAAGTTGCCCGAAAGGTAAATCGAGATCGCTGATTTCAAAAATCAAATCGAGAGAACGATCCGATCGATCGATCAAAATCGATCAACAATTTTTTGTCACCAATTTCCGCGAAAAGTCGTCCCTAAGCCCTAAGGTAATTCGGGGGTGCTGATTCCGAATCTGCAGTCGAAATTTTGTAAAATTGATCGTTTGACCTCAAAAATCTATTTTCATCCATTTTCAAAAATTCGTCAATAAACTCGATTTAAGCTGGGATCGAAATTTCGACTACAGATTCAGAATCATTAACCTCCCTAAGCGACCTTTTGCGAAAAATCTTTTGTTAAAAAGCTGAAAAATTTTCTCACTTCTTAGCTAGTCTTAGGTAGCCATATGCAGGGGCCTGTTGCATAAAAGTGATTAGTTGATTGATTGATAAGTGATTGGGGTTGGGGGAGGTAGTTCCGAAACCTAGCCAGTTTCAACTGACCCTGGTAACCTATGGCATTGCAGTTGGCGCCATAGGGCCAAATCCTCTCCACGCCCCCTCCCCCTTCCTGGTCGGTGGTCTCCTACATCAGCTACATTGCGTGCTTTTGTTTCAGGGTCTCCGCCGACCGACTGGTAGGGTGGCTCGGGGTCCTGGGTGCGGCGGGGCCCTTCTGGACCTTGGTGCATCCTTGGGCTGGGAATTAGCGCCTCCCAACCGACGCGCTACGCAAGCTGTGTATCTCCCATAAGTAGTAAGTGATTAGTTGATTAGTGATTAGTTGATTAGCGTAGCAGTTTTTCGAGAAAAACTTTTGCTGCAGTCCGCCGTTTTTGGAGTTTTTGGTACCATATCGTAGCTGTTGAAGTGCTTTATATGTCCAAAAATCAGTATTTCATTTATTGTCAGTGACTTATTCAGTCAAAGGAAAATTTTGAACTCAATCTTAATTTCTTTACTTTTTAAGCTGGCATCATTCCAATTTAAGTTGTAACTTAATTTTGACTTTTGATCTCATTAGAACGAAAAATTGCTAAAATTCCCTTAGTTACCTTAAAATTCGCTAAAAATAGCTGAAAATTGATAAAATTTTCCAGTTTTCTAACGAAAAATCGATTTTTCGACGACCCCCCCCCAGGGGCGCACATAAGGGGGGGGGGCGGGGGGTGGCCGCCCCCCCCGAAACCAGATGTAAAGGAAAATTGTTATTGTCCGCGCGTAGCGCGGACGTAAAATTTCAAAAATTTTCGCGCCTTCGGCGCGAAATTTACCTCACTTTTGCTTAATTTACCCTTATTTCAGCGCTTTAAACCTTTCAATAGCAACTTTTTAAACTTTTCCAAAAATTTTCGCGCCGTCGGCGCGAAATTTTTTCTATTTTTGCTGAATTTACGCTTATTTTTGCATTTTAAACGTTGGTGTCCAAAATTTTTCAACTCTGGGGGGCGATGCCTGACTTTTCGGTGATGACTTGGCTTGGCTTGACTTGGCGATGACTTTTCCAAAAATTTTCGCGCCGTCGGCGCGAAATTTTTTCTATTTTTGCTGAATTTACGCTTATTTTTGCATTTTAAACGTTGGTGTCCAAAATTTTTCAACTCTGGGGGGCGATGCCCCCAGACCCCCCCCCCCCCAATTTTTCTGAGGTACTCCCCCCTGAAAAAAGTTCCTATGTGCGCCACTGCCCCCCCCTCGAAAATTCACACGAAGCCCATTTTTACTAAACAATTAGAAAAAATTTAATTTTTTCTAGAAAAAATTTAATTTTTTCTTTATTTTCAATTGTTTTCTACAGTTAACAAATTCTTTCTAGTTGTTTTCGACTTGTTTTCAAATTGTTTTCTAATTGTTTTCTTAATTTTTTCCAATTGTTTTCCAAACTAGAAAACAATTAGAAAACTATTCTAATTTTTTCTAATTATATATTTTCTACTTTTGAGAAATATATATCATCAAAAAGGTTCACGTAGTTCCATTTTGCTTGTCTACGTAGTATATGTTTATTTGTCTAGCATTTAGTAAAGCATTATCCAAAGATTAATTTTGAGAATTTGGCGTATATATAGCCATGGGGTGAAAAAGCCCACCCCTTTTTGGTGGAAAAAAACCCGCCCGCCTCCTGGGTCATGGGTTGGATCTATGAGCTCCAAAACACAGCAGCAGAAAGCGCGACTCTTTCTAACCTAAGTATGGAAAGATCAAGTCATTTGGTTCACTCCTGCTCATTTTTTGACATTTTGAAAATGACAGCTACTTTTTGGTTTGACAAAAGTTTGGACCGATGTAACTTTTGACTGGGATGGGCTAGAAAAGTTTTGCGAATATATATATACGTATATATATATATATATATATATACATGTACAATGATGGCAACTCTTTCTCTTTGCACACAGCACAAATTAGACTGATTCGATACACCGTTAGCCTAGCACATTGCCAAACGTGGCGTGGAAAAAACCCACGAAACGTGGAATTAACTTGGAAGAGGAATCACATTATTGTTTCACCAAATCAATGGGCTGGGCACAAAGAGAGAAAAGGAGCACAGCGATAAATTGATTGAAACTGAGAAATGAATTGATAAAATCAATTAAGAGAAGAATTACGCAACCCACTGACCCCACCGTTCACACTCACAGACTGCTGCAACCGCATGGCCGCCACAGCTTAATCCGACGGACTATACCACATACCATGCACTTTACCATGCTTGTCATATATACGTACATGCGCAAGGGAGTACTGAGGGTGTACCAGGTACACCCTAATTTCAGGGGGGACCGCGCAGTGCTCAAGCAAAATCAGGGGACCGCGCAGCGCTAGCGAAGCGAGCGCTACCTACGTATATATAATGTCAAAATTGCGCAATTCAGCGTGAACTATTCAGAAAAACGAAGTTCTAATTAATAAATATTGTCCTCCTGTTTAATTTCTACAAAAAATGTGGAAAGTTTGAAGAGCTTCGCAAGCAGATTACAATCTGTGAAATGAATAGAAAACGTGTGAGAAATTCAGCAGGTGTGCATATTTGCGAATACTTTGAAAATGTCGCAATCCCTGCTGCTTGTTCTACGGCTCTCGCCTCTCCACGTCGCCCGACCCCCCGACCCCCCGCGTGCGAAGGGGGACCGCGCAAAATACTTTATGGTACACCCTAAGAAGAAGGACCTTGCCCATGTACACATATATGATGCTTGTAAACTTGCTGTGCCGTAACTCTATATGTGTAGCATTTATATACAATGCTTTTACTGTGTATTTAGTGTGGATTTACCCTATGGTAAAACCGTTGTAGAATTGTAGTAAAAAAACTACAATGTGTTTATAGAGGTCGGGCAAAAAAACCAACCCAAGTGGTGGGGGGGAAAACCACCCCCCCCCGTTTGGGCGATGGGGATGAGCTAGCGGGCTCAAACTTTGCATGCAAGTTGGCAGGGCCCATCCTATCACACAAAATTTGAGCAAAATCGGACCACTTTTGAACATTTTTTGACATTTTTAAAATTTTGGCATTTTCGACCCCCCAAAAATTCAAAATTTGCCTATTTTTGAAGGCCTGTAGAAAATTTTCCATTCTAGTAGTTAGATAATAACTTTTGATAGTTTCTATGAGAACAACATGTGCTAATTCCAAAAATGTCGGTCGCGCCTTCCTGCGACGCTTGGCAAGCTGTCAGCAGAATTTTTACAAAATGGGAAAAAACCAAGGGGTGGGAAAAAATAACCAACTTTGCCAAACCCCCAAAAATGGTTCTTAATTCTCAAAAGTCGTCCACATAGCAACTTTAATGCGCTTTTTCACCTAAACAGCTCAAAATTGCATTTGGACTTCACAATTTTTAGCTAGCCGGTAAAAACCTGATTTTGGCGGATCGCCAGTTTGGCGGAGCTAACGTTGCCAAAAAGCACCCTGGGAGAAAGAAATACGCGAAAAAACACTGGAACAACATTTATTTTAATTTATTTCATCAAATTTTAAAAGTTTTACAAATTTTTGTATTTTAATACAGGAACTGGCAAATTTGATGAAACCTAGCCAGTTGATGCTGCAAATTTTGATGTTCGATTTTCTCACTTATTACTCAGAACAACAACGACAGAACTCAGGGAGGCGATTTATATACCAAAATAAAAGTCTAGACAGGGCTTGATAAGAAAATAATTTATAGTCGGATTGCTAAACTGGGTAGTTCTGCAGAGGCCAAAAGTGACTATATACCTTGGTTTTTTCCCCGACCTCTATACCACGTAGTAAATGTATGGTAAGATCGGTGTAAAATGTTTCAAGCAGATTTACAATGCTTTTCCCCAAAGGTGTGTTAGGGGGGGGCATAGTTTCCCTGGAACTTTGGGTCTGGGGGGGGGGGGTAAATCTTGGCCGACCTCCGAAATGTGATGGGGGTATCCCCCCCAGAATTCGGACCTCAGAAACTTCGAAAATGGCCAAAAAATGCAAAAGTTTCTGTAATTTAGCCCTTTTTCCTTCAAAATAAGGCTTGTTCTTAACGTTTTAGGTGTTTTTACACCGTTTTAAAGCGATTTTAGGTCAAATTTTTAGAAAAATTTTTGAAAAAATGACCATTTTTCGACCAAATTTAGCTAACCTTTTGGGTCCAAAAATCGTTGGGGGGTTCGGGGGGGGGGGGTAGCCAAAAGTTGGGGGAGGGTAAAACAAGAGAAGCGAGGTAAGTTATCCTTACCATCGCCAAAACGACCGTGGTATCAAACTTATATATAACTTCCAGTGCGTGCCGTCAGAAAAAGAACTATTGGTTCGACCGGTAGCCATAGCCAACAGAAATGAAACGAAATAAACTTAAAATATAGAAGAATAAAATTAACACAGGCATACGTAAGGCAGAAAACATATACGTAAACGGTGATGAATAAATATGATGGAAAGTGAAGCATATAGTGATACATACAAAAGACTATATAAGAATATTCCATACAGACACTGGTAGAAAACATAAATTCAATCTGATTAGTCAAAAAATCTGTGGGGGGGGGTAAATTTGGTCAAAAATTTTGGGGGGATATCCCCCCCAAAGGAAAACTATGGGGGGGTGGGGGGACCCCCCCCCCACCAAAATGACAAATTTTGGCCACCCCCTCCCAGATTTTTAGATTTTTGCTACCCCCCCCCAGATATTTGGCCAAAAAGTGGCCAAAAATGGCATAAAATCGAAAATTTAGGGAGGGTCCCCCCACCCTCCGTCGGAACCCCCCCCCCAGATTTTTTGCCCAGCCACACCTTTGCTTATCCCACGTTGTAAATTTATTGTAAAATCGATGTAAATTGTTTCAGGAATTTTACAATGTGGTTCATTCATGGTAAAAACATTATAAATTTTTTACAATGAACCTTTAATGAGGTAAAAACGTCATACTTTGGTTGTAAAATTCTACCACCATTTTACCACGTTAAATTTCCATGGTCTTAATGAAATTTACAACGGATTTTTAACAGATTTACAACACTAGTTCTTCCTGTAGGGGGGGGGACAAAGAGGGTCGAAAACTGTGGGGGGAGTACCCCCCCACAACCCCTCGCCCCCTGGTGAAACTATATATATATGCTGGTATACCTTATGGGTGAAACTATGCGCCATCGGGGGGGGGGGTCTCACAGGGGGCAAATTGTAACCTGGTACAAATAGTTTCAGCGGAAACTTTGGTTGCAGGAGGGTTAAGCTCTGGAAATTCGGTGGTCGGCCCGCGAAATGTAGTGCGGGTACCCGCGCCGAACCCCCCCCCCCATAGTTTCCTTTGGGGGTGGGGGGGGGTTGGGGGGGGGGGGATATCCCCCCAAAAACTACCCCCCCGAACCCCCCCTGCATAGGTGTACCTGGGGGGGGGGTGGGAGGAACCCCTCCTCCCAAATGGAAAAGTGCCACCCCACCGTCGAAATTCTGGAGGCAGACCCCACCCCCAAATGGCCAAATCCCAGACCACACCCACCCAAACTTGCCAGACCCCACCCTCAAAATTTTGAAAATTTTGCCTCAAAATTAGTAAAAATTAGAAATTTTTTGGAAAAATTCCAAATTTTTGCAAAAAATCCAAGTTTTTTTAGAATAAATGAGCAAAAATGAAGAAGTATTTTTGATTTTTAGTTGGAAATAACGCTTTTTTAGCAAATTTGCGAATTTTTTCTAAATTTTTGACCAAAAAATTTTTTA
>JASAND010019190.1:0-15298 GCA_030248195.1 Trissonchulus latispiculum
CATTGCGTCAAATTTTCCTAGGGCGCTAACGCGCTCCCCCTAATATATATATCCCGCCAAAAGTAAAAATTAGCGAACAATGAAAAACGTGAAAGCAATAAAAAAAAAGAAGCGAAGTGAATAGTGATGGGCACTGAGATATCCGGATATCCGTTTGCAAATTTCACTTGATGACAGAAATTCAACAGACAGGACAAAATTATCAGAAAAATTATATTTTTTTACTTAAAGCTTGTCAAATACGAAGGACAACCGGATATCCGTTAGCCAAAAATAGTCGGATACCGGGGGGACATGAAAAAATATTCGGTGCCCATCAATCAACGTGAGTGAACCGCAGCTGGGTGAAAGGGAGCAACAATGGAACAGCACGCAACACAAGTATGTATATACGTACATAAAACTTAATCCTGTCCATTTTTCAGTCAACCTATAAAATCAGTTGAACAAAAGAAGAGCACATCACCAAAAGTCCAAAAAATAGCTACAGTAACGTAGGTAACTGAGTGACGTGATAGCAAGGAAAAAAATTGCCACCGTTTTGTGATTTTGTAAGAACCAAACCAACCAATGCCTTCGTATACCTACCCATAATATAGCAGGGCGGCGTGATTTCCAGCAGTCGCGGTTCCCGAGCCAGAATTCCCGAGGCGTCATCGCAGAGCATAGAGGCACAGACAGCCATATGGTCCATTTCGACTTTTGAGCCCCAGTCAAAGGCACGTTTCACCAGACCGTTGACCGAATATTCGCCCAGAAAATAGTTGAGCCCTTCCATCATCTTCTGAGCATTAAAAGGCTATAATATATACACTAGAGAATGTATATATATACAAGTAATGTTTGTAAAATTTTATGGAATGCCAAGAAGCGGTTACAATCAAGACCTGGCTTACGACTACGGAGGGGAGGGGGCCGTTCCCCAGTCAGAAGGCTCCCCTCCATTCGAGGAGTCCCCTTCCCATAAAAAGCCCCCCGATAAGCCGAAAAAAATGCCGAATGTGACCAGTTTTACCCTAAATTGTCGAAAATTGTTCCGAAAGAAATTTTCGCTATTTTAGCTTAGTAACATCTAGAATTAGCAATTTTTCAGCGATTTTTAGCAGTTTTTACATAAAAACCCTTGCAAACAAACTGTCAAAAATATGCCCACCTCTTTGAGTGAGCCTCTCCCATCGATTGTTGGGGGGGGAGGGGTTCTTCGAGCCCCCCATATCGCCCCCCCCCCTAAATTTTGGCCTAGAAGTACGCCAGAAAACGCCATGAAAACTACGTATAACATTTTAGCACGCCTAATGAAGGTAATAATATTAACTAACATGATCAAAACAGTTGAAATAATATGCACTCAAAACAAATCAATAATACGTAAGAAAAAAGACTAACATTAGGTCCTTCCAGCTTAGTTCTCATTTCATTGAAATTCCGCAACTCCGCTTGAGCACTATCCGTTACGGCGCCTGAAAAGCACAAGAAATTAAAATAAAGATTCGACAACAGACAGTCACAGAATAGATAATTCACAAGAAAATTTACTTCCCTTCGCAGCTATGTACCCTGAAAATAAAAAATGTACCGACTCCACTACCATCTCCCCCCCCCCCTAATTTCCCCAGAAAATTTCTCCAAACCTGAATCAATTTCCATCTCGGCCACATTTAGGATTCCATTGGGATTGGTATGAACGTCCCAAAAGGAGACAGTATAGCCTTGGAAGGGCACGACAGGCTCTGACTCAACAGAGGAACAGTCCGGGTCATTGGGTGGAGCGTCTGAAAAATTAATTCGCAAAAATAGGAAAAATTATAAAAATACACACACAACAAAGCCATCTTAATTGGTCCGACACTTGCACTGCGCCCCCATTGGCTCTCTCTCTTCTGTTTCGGACCAAGGCTTCGTCTTAGTGACTTCAGGGCAGGCGGTTTTCATTATTTTTTAAATTCTGACGTATATTACGATACGCAATGTACACAAAATGAAATTGTCAAGTCAGCACTGCAGAAAAAAATTCGAGTCTCCGTTGGGAATCGAGCACACAACTTTTAGATTATCGATCATATGACGATCTGCAAACTGAGCTATGCTGAAGAAGACTGCACAGAAGCTTCAAGCAAGATGGAATTAAAGTCTGACACAAAAATGTGTGTACAAAATTTGTAAGGCCTCCAGTGAACTCAGTATACGCCGTAACCCCATAAAACCATATATTTTCGGAATCCTTGCAGCGAGATGAACATTTTTATGAAATTTAAAATTTTTTAAAATTTCAAAATTTTAAAATATCGGTTTTTCGGGGAATTTTTTCGGACCGTTCAAGCTATTCAGCTCATTCCTTCAGAAAAATTTTCCCGTCCGAAGACGCATCGATTGACACAAGAACGAAAAAAATCGGTTGAGAAATAAGCATTTTATTCCAAAATTTCGTTTTTCCATTTCCTTTGATGTTTGCCATTTTTTGCAAGTTTGACTGGTTATTACTCGCGACTCGCTCAACTTAAAATTTTTTCGATTAGATTTTCAGAAATGCCTAGGCGTCCGCGTTGACCTGATATATGTGGTATTTCAAATTTTGAAAATCGATTTTTTTGAAAAATACCACTTTTTTGACCAAAAATTTCGGCAAAGAAGATTTAGCAAAAGTGAATAAAAATAACATAATCATAAAATTCAAGCTGAGTTGAATCCAACGATATAAAGCTTTTCTTGCTGCTATTTATATTGCGCCAGCAATGAATTTTTTGTCAATATCGCTTATTTGTTCTAGTTTTGATAGTTTACAATGCTTCAGTCAAATCACGGCGGCAACATCAAAGAGAGCCAAAAACCAGCTGAAATAAGGGATATTGTTTAAAAATTCATTGCTGGCGCAATGTAAGTCGCAGCAAGAAAAGCTTTATATCGTTGGATTCAGCTCAGCTTGAACTTTATGATCATGTTATTTTTATTCACTTTTGCTAAATCTTCTTTGGCGAAATTTTTGGTCAAAAAGTGGTATTTTTCAAAAAAATAGATTTTCAAAATTTGAAATACCACATATGTGAGGTCAAAGCGGACGCCTAGGCGGTCCTGAAAATCTAATCGAAAAAATTTTAAGTTGAGCGAGTCGCGAGTAATAACCAGTCAAACTTGCAAAAAGCGGCAAACATCAAAGGAAACGGAAAAACGAAATTTTGGAATAAAATGCTTATTTCTCAACCGATTATTTTCGTTCTTGTGTCAATCGATGCGTCTTCGGACGGGAAAATTTTTCTGAAGGAATGAGCTGAATAGCTTGAACGGTCCGAAAAAATTCCCCGAAAAACCGATATTTAAAAATTTTTGAAATTTTAAAAAATTTTAAATTTTATAAAAATGTTCATCTCGCTGCAAGGATTCCGAAAATATATGGTTTTATGGGGTTACGGTGTATATTGAGTTCACTGGAGGCCTTACAGGTTTTGTACACACATTTTTGTGTCAGACTTTAGTATATACCCTACTCGAGTTAATAATAATCACAAGAAATAAAAATGCTCCTCTGGAGCATGAAAAAGTAATATGGGTGATGGTGAGGTTGCAAAATCAAGAGAGGACTAGTCTTTAAAATGCTTAATATGGGGCTAGGTTAAAAAATAGAAGAGGACTAGGTTGTGAGCGAATTAATATGGGCACAGCTTCGCCGAACAACCCATATTCGCGGTTTGTAAATGTAAATTATTATGCATATCCACGATACATTTGGTGTATAGTTCATAAATAACCCACAGCTACGGTATGTGCTCGAGCTTTATTCGAACTTTTATTTTAGCAAACGTTTTCTTCGATAAGTGCTTCATACTAACCAGCGCATTTTACGTATCCATTTCTACGGAAAACGTATATTCAAGAATAATTTAGGACTCTCCCACGATCTTCTATTTCCTCCTGACTTGGACCAATAGCTTTAGCATCATATCCTTAGACCTCTCCTAGTAGTTAGAGCCTGCGGTAGTTCAACACAACAAAATGATGATAATTTACGTATATATTCCTAGCAGCTAGTCTAACAGTACATGCAAACAGCTATATATATTCGATGAGTATTCAACTGCTTAAATTTTTTATTGACTGACATTGATAGCTCTAAGCTAAGACGAAACGTGAAATCCCGCGAATATGGGTTGTTCGGCGAAGCTGTGCCCATATTAATTCGCTCACAACCTAGTCCTCTTCTATTTTTTAACCTAGCCCCATATTAAGCATTTTAAAGACTAGTCCTCTCTTGATTTTGCAACCTCACCATCACCCATATTACTTTTTCATGCTCCAGAGGAGCATTTTTATTTCTTGTCCTTCTGTCATTTTAAAGGATCCCTTTCCAGCAATGCGGTAATGGATACAAGGAGCTTGAACAGTGCCATGCTCAACGAGCATAGTCGATTTACAATATATGCCCCCAACAAAACGCCGAAAAACGCTGTTTTAAGGGGTTTGACCACTGGTCAATAGGCCCCATAGACCGTAGTGACCATTGGTCACTCCCTCGATTTCGGCAATATGCCACTGAAACGAGCGTAGTGGATTTACTATATATGCCCCAACCAAAACGCCGCAAAACGCTGTTTTAGGGGGTTCGACCACTGGTCAATAGGCCCCATAAACCGTAGTGACCATTGGTCACTCCCTCGATTTCGGCAATATGCCACTGAAACGAGCGTAGTGGATTTACTATATATGCCCCAACCAAAACGCCGCAAAACGCTGTTTTAGGGGGTTCGACCACTGGTCAATAGGCCCCATAAACCGTAGTGACCACAGGTCGCATGCTTCCCTCAATTTCGGCAATATGCCCATTGAAACGAGCGTAGTCGATTTACTATATATGCCCCCTACCAAAACGCCGAAAAACGCAGTTTTGGGCCGTTTGACCAGCGGTCAATAGGCCCAATAAGGCTGTAGTGACCAGTGGTCACTTCCGTCGGTTTCAGCGATATGCCCATTGAAACGAGCGTAGTCGAGCGTTTTACTATATATGCTCCCGATCAAAGCGCAGGCCGGTGGGGCCACTTTTTGTGGGTGGCATAATGACAAAAGTTGATCGCCTCGCCAAGGGCTTTCATTTGACACCAAACTTGAACACTTTTGAAGACTTTCATTTTTGACCCACACCGGACCACTGTGGGTGGGGCACCCAACCCCAGGTCGGTGGGGTGGGGCCACTTTTTGTGGGTGGCATAATGACAAAAGTTGATCGCCTCGCCAAGGGCTTTCATTTGACACCAAACTTGAACACTTTTGAAGACTTTCATTTTTGACCCACACCGGACCACTGTGGGTGGGGCACCCAACCCCAGGTCGGTGGGGCCACTTTTTGTGGGTGGCATAATGACAAAAGTTGATCGCCTCGCCAAGGGCTTTCATTTGATACCAAACTTGACCACTTTTGAAGACTTTCATTTTTGACCCACACCGGACCCACTGTGGGAGGAGCACCCACCCACAGGTCGGTGGGGCCACTTTTTGGATGTGGTATATATAATGATAAAAGTTGATCGCCTCGCCAAGGGCTTTCATTTGACACCAAACTTGACCACTTTTGAATACTTTCATTTTTGACCCACACCGGACCCACTGTGGGTGGGGCACCCACCCACAGGTCGGTGGGGCCACTTTTTGTGGGTGGCATAATGACAAAAGTTGATCGCCTCGCCAAGGGCTTTCATTTGATACCAAACTTGACCACTTTTGAATACTTTCATTTTTGACCCACACCGGACCCACTGTGGGTGGGGCACCCACCCACAGGTCGATGGGGCCACTTTTTGTGGGTGGCATAATGACAAAAGTTGATCGCCTCGCCAAGGGCTTTCATTTGACACCAAACTTGAACACTTTTGAAGACTTTCATTTTTGACCCACACCGGACCACTGTGGGTGGGGCACCCACCCCCAGGTCGGTGGGGCCACTTTTTGTGGGTGGCATAATGACAAAAGTTGATCGCCTCGCCAAGGGCTTTCATTTGATACCAAACTTGACCACTTTTGAAGACTTTCATTTTTGACCCACACCGGACCCACTGTGGGTGGGGCACCCACCCACAGGTCGATGGGGCCACTTTTTGTGGGTGGCATAATGACAAAAGTTGATCGCCTCGCCAAGGGCTTTCATTTGATACCAAACTTGACCACTTTTGAAGACTTTCATTTTTGACCCACACCGGACCCACTGTGGGTGGGGCACCCACCCACAGGTCGATGGGGCCACTTTTTGTGGGTGGCATAATGACAAAAGTTGATCGCCTCGCCAAGGGCTTTCATTTGACACCAAACTTGACCACTTTTGAAGACTTTCATTTTTGACCCACACCGGACCCACTGTGGGTGGGGCACCCACCCACGCTCGGTGGGGCCACTTTTTGTGGGTGGCATAATGACAAAAGTTGATCGCCTCGCCAAGGGCTTTCATTTGATACCAAACTTGACCACTTTTGAAGATTTTCATTTTTGACCCACACCGGACCCACTGTGGGTGGGCGCTGTGGGTCAGGGGTCACATCCACCGACCTCAGCAGTATGCTCATCGTTTTCAGCGACCCCGATTTACTATATATGGGGACCACCCCGAGGCCGAAAAACGCCATTTTTAGTGACTTTTAGGCCATTTCTAGTAAAAGTGGGACTTAGAAACTTTTCGCCCAAACAGGCCAAAAAAATGCAAAGTTTGGGCCCATCTCCTGAAAGCTAGGGAGCAAAATTAAAAAATCCCCCTCGTTACTTTATGCACCCCTACTGGTAGTTTTCAACAAAAGATACTAGACCTCTCCAGCTTCTACCCAGTTCTAGAAAAGTGTGACCAAAATTTGCGAAAAATAGCGAAAGTCCGACTTTGGGACCTTGGCACAGAGCCAAAACTGGCCAGGTGCCAAAATGACCAAAAAAAGGTAGCATGGGGGGATCCTGTCTACCAACATATAATAGTAGTATGGTGCCAAAATGCCCACATCGTTCCAACACTTAGCCGTAAAATGCATTTCCAATAAGCGTTATTCACCGAGAAAAAAAAAACAAACGCACGGTAACTATCGCCTAGTGCAAAAATTCGAAGTTTCGAATTCGAACCAAAAGTATGGTGGTACTTGTAGTACTACTCGAGTTGTTTACGATGGTAACCTTTTTACCACTCCCGGACCTCTAATTAGCTGGCACCAGGCCAACACGGTCTCCAGGGGGCCGCGCAGACGCCTTTATACCCATATTATGTAGGGGCGCTATCGCGCCCCTACATAATATAGAAATAATGAAAAAAGCCTGCCTGCCTGCCTACAGTCACTACGGTGATTAATGCCTTTTATCCTTAACGGAACCCGCGTTTACCTCATTTTCTTCTGGGCTTTTTACTGGGGGCGGGTGGGGGGAGGGGGTCCCCCTCCCCACTCGAACCCTCCCCCCCCCCACTTTTTTGGGCTTCCCCCCCACTCACTACAATGTGCCCAGAAAATGCGAAATTTTAAGGATTTTCAGATTTAGAAAACAGGCTATTTTTACTGCATTTTTAGCGATTTTAGACTACTTTAGATTCCCCCCCCCCCACCGGGGCCATCCCCCACTTTTTTCGCCTAGAAAAAGCTCAGTTCTTGTCGAGTTAATGATAAGCTGAAAGCGTCAATGCTCAATAGACCGGGAGGGGGGGTCTAAGATCGACAAAAACTATTAAAAAATTCGTTGCAATAATTCCTCACTTCCAGAGGAACGACTGCCAGGACGTCTACTCCCGCCATTAGGCTCATCCATGGCATTTTCTTCATCGCTACTCCGAGAGGCAGAAAGAGACGGTGACGACGTCCGTCTCCGTTTCCGATCAGCCAAATTCGAATTTGAACCTGAAAAAGGAGCAAAGAAATCAAATTCAAAGTGACAATACAAAATACAGTCCAAAAGCTTCACAAGAAGAACATTCAGACTTCACTAAATTACATTCCAGCCACATTATTTTGAAGGTAAATAAAAAGAAAGAAAAATAGAAAAAAGGGCGTCAAACCAAAAAAAAAACGTAAACATTTCAACAGTTTCCTAGCATTTTGATTCTATAAAGAAACAGCTAAAAAGCTAGCATCAATTTTACACAAAAATCTCCACTTCAATTTTAAACTCTTTCCTTCGAAAGGACAGGCTAATATTATTTTTATCAGGTTATTCTAATTATTATCAATTCTAACTAACTACTAGGAAGAAGGACTTTAATTTCATTTCACGTATACAGGAGTTAAGCCTCAACTCCGTTCCGTTTCATAACCTCAGTCAAGAGTACATAATACATAAGAGTATGACCAGCAGCATCCACTATTTAGAGCACAGCTCAGCAACTGACCCGTAGCAGACGCTGCACCAGATGAGGTGCTGGCAGCACCAAAGGAAGCACCACTGGAAGTGCCAACAGCCACTGAAGTGGTGCTGACCGGCGGTTTCTGAGGAGACAGCACCTCATCAGTCTGACAATGCTTCTCTTCCAGCATAATTAGATCGTCTTTGGCCGCTGTGACACAGCACGCTGCAGGACAGGATGCTATAGCACGTCGTTTCCTAAATACAGCACAAAATAATTAGACCGTAGGGAAGCAAAATTGACAGAAATTTTAATCTGGGCTTTTCTCGAAGTTTAGTCTTTAATATAGCCTGATAACCGGATATCCATTATTGACGACATAATAGGCCAATATAATCTGGCTATTAAAAAATATCCGGAGCCCTTATCACTGTATTTGACAATAATGGAGGTATGAAACAATAATGTGTCAAGATACAAGACAGAATTTAGCCATTAAATCAAAATCAGAAAAAATCCCAACCATGAATATTAATAACCACAAACTTTAGTAAACTCCTACTACGGAGGGCATATGTTATTGCTAACACACTAACTCTATAGCATCCATAACAGGCATGGAAGCCCTAAGCAGATTGGACGTGCCACGCAGCCGAAGGGTTCCAATGAACTGTAGGAAGGTTCGCATCGGGAGATGATCTTCGGAATCAAATTCACTGAAATCAAAAAAATTATCACAAAATTAATAATAAAATATAATTAAAGAAACCTGACAGTACACCCTATGACCCTTTGAATACCGAATCTGACACAGGGCATTTTTACCGGACCCCCCCCCCCCCGAAATTGACCTTCCCCCCCCCGAAAATGCCTTCTCCCCCGAGATCGCCCCCTGCCGGGATTTTTGCTCCCCCCTCCCCGAGAATTTTAGGGGGCCCAAATTTTTGCCAAAAATAGGCAAAATTTCAAAAATTTTAGCTTCGCTTCGCAGGATATTTTTCGTAAAAATGGCTATTCTCAGCTTAAATCGTGGCTTTTTTGAAAACTTTTTGCTCTTCTACATGTAAAAAATACGCCAAAAATACCAATTTTTAGCTAAAAATCCCCACGAAACCACCCTCCGTGCCCGCCCCCCCCCCCCGGAAGCCCTCCTCCCCAGAAAAAACCCTAAAAAATACCCTGTGACAGGAGGCAAAAAAGGTTTGCAAAATTGAATAAAAAACTCACCTTTCAAAGAGTTTCATTTCCGCCGCAATTTGAGCATCATCAACCACAACGGGTTTCTTTTTCTGTGACTTACAGCGCTGTAAGAGTATGGCCTTCATCAAACAGCTAAAACACAAAACACAAAACTATTAACGTGGTACTTTATCCGAGGGAACGATTATGGACTCTGATGGCGAAAAGTATTCGAAATTGAGGTAAAGAATAAAAAATTATGACCTACGAATAACCCTACGGATATATACCTATGGTAAAAAATATTATCAAAGATTTTTGGACATCTCCCCCACCCATATATAAGTAGCATCAAAGGTAGCGTTGCGTATTACAGAAAAGTAAATATCTTAAAAATATGTTAACAAATTTCAAGACTGTAAAACAAAATTTGTAGTACAGGATCAGGCGGATTTTTCCAAAATTGGACATTACGCACATTGTGTAACTATATATTGTTTTGAAAAAATATTTTCCAAAATCCATTTAAAAATAAATCCTTAAAGCCATGCTTTCAACAATACACACTCACAGTAAACGTTTCGTCTCAGACAGAATTGAGCAGCATTTTGACCAAATCCTAACAAAATGCTAAAATAACAAAAGAACATAGAAAAAACTCAACAAAAATAAAAAACATCGGGTCGGGGAAATATTACCGAAATTCAGAACGAGTCATAAATCTGGGATCCTGAGCAAACAGGCGATAAATGTAGCGAGATCGCTGCTCCCCAGAGGCACTGTTCGGATCCAGGACAGCTAGGCCCAGGGCAAATTCCCAGAACTTTAGCCAGCCCAAATGCTGTGTATCAAATGCCCTAAAAATACTCACAGTACAATGTAACATACACAAATACGGTGTTTCTAATTCCTACATTGTACAAAAGTCACAAAAAAAGCATGGATGCAATCTAGACTATAACCCATATTTCAAGAATTTAAGCAGAATACTTTACGTAGGACACAATACAGATTAATCAAAAAGTTTTAACCATTTTAACATCACGTGCTAATAATACGTACAAAATTATACTTTATAGTCAACAAAATCAAAATCAACAACGAAAATGATGGGCAAACCTAAAGTAGGACTGAAAATCGGAGGCACTGGAATCAGGAGGTAGAAAGCCCAAAGCCTTAAGACAGTCCGTAAATTGACCCAAATTCATGACCGCATCCGGCCATGTAAATTCAACAAATGTTTCAAAGATCATCTTTTGCTCTGAAATTAATGAGTCGCACAACAATTACTAAAGCAGTTATTTATATATATACGTACCTACATAAAGCATGCAAGAAGTACAATTTTTGCATATTTACCACAATTCTTCAAACGATTGGAAGCAAAAGGAGTACCGAGGAGACTGGGGGGGGAGGTAATTTTTCTTAAGTGAAGAATGTTTTTGAGGACCTCATAAACCGCCAAACAGCCCGGACAGGATTGTTGTTTATATGTATGTTCACAGTAATTATGGACAGTTTCGCACAAGCAAAAACGTTCAGACTTCTCCTCATACAATCAAGTAAGTTCACATAGGTACAGGTACAAGTCATTATTATTATGTAGGGACGCGATAGCGCCCCTACATAATATGGATGTAAAGGCGTCTGCGCGGCCCCCTGGAGACCGTGTTGGCCTGGTGCCAGCTAATTAGTGGTTCGGGAGGGGTAAAAAGGTTACCATCGTAAACAACTCGAGTAGTACTACAAGTACCACCATACTTTTGGTTCGAATTCGAAACTTCGAATTTTTGCACGATGCGATAGTTACCGTGCGTTTGTTTTTTTCTCGGTGAATAACGCTTATTGGAAATGCATTTTACGGCTAAGCGTTGGAACGATGTGGGCGTTTTGGCACCATACTACTATTATATGTTGGTAGACAGGATCCCCCCCATGCTACCTGTTTTGGTTATTTTGGCACCGACCTGGCCAATTTTGGCTCTGTGCCAAGGTCCCAAAGTCGGACTTTCGCTATTTTTCGCAAGCTTTGGTCACAGTTTTCTAGAACTGGGTTGAAGCTGGAGAGGTCTAGTATCTTTTGTTGAAAATTACCAGTAGGGTTGCATGAAGTAACGAGGGGGATTTTTAATTTTGCTCCCTAGCTTTCAGGAGATGTGCCCAAACTTTGCATTTTTTGGCCTGTTTCGGACGAAAAGTTTCTAAGTCCCACTTTTACTAGAAATGCCCTAAAAGTCGCTAAAAATGGCGTTTTTCGGCATTGGGGTGGTGCCCAAATATAGTAAATCAGGGTCGCTGAAAACGATGAGCATACTGCCGATACCGCCCGAAGTGACCACAGGTCAGCATGGCTCCCGTGGTTCCTCGCCCTGGGTCAAAGTTGGGAAAGCTCACTCTAAACAGCGTTTTTCGGCGTTTTGGTCGGGGGCGTATATAGGATTCGATTAAGTCATTCATCGAAATTCGATGTAATAAAGTAGATAAAATAAAACATTTTGTGTCGAGCATGTGATCGAATAATCATAAACATATATAGACAATATGTTCATAATTTATTCATACCGTGTATATATAATTAATGTTTTAAATCTATAGTAATTATATAAAGTTTAACTATGTATATAATAAGACAAAATTCTCATAATAAATTGCAAGTTTCGTATTCGTGCATTGAAATATTGTATACAAAATACAATTTTAGAAAGCTATTACAATGTTGTAGTAGCTATAAAAAAGCGAAAAATCGTGAAAAAATTGTCCAAAACGTCAGAAAAAATTTTCGATTTTTGTAGTGTTAAAGAGCTGGTTCCGGTTCCGGTTCCGGTTCCGGTTTTTAAAGCCAGTTCCGGTTCCGGTTCCGGTTTTTTGGAGTTCCGGTCGATCCCTATTGAATACATAATAAGTATATATACGTATAATTACTTGAAAAAATCAATATTTTATTAGTAATTTTATATATATATACCTGATTCAGAAAATTTGGCAGAGTCTAGGAGTTCGCACTGGGACTTGTTGATAGGAGGGATATCCATGCTCCCCACAAAATCCTTCAGATCCTTTCGATCCAAAAGACTCAGCGGTGTCAGTTGTCCTGAAAAGCAGAAAAAGATACGTAAGAAACAAGTTTAATACTCAACGAAAGAAAATACATCCTGAGTTGACTTTGGGCTGCCCACTATTCTACTTCCTCCCACTTTTTTGGGTCTCCGCCCCCACTCACTCACTCACTCACCATGACTGAGGCGCCTCAGAAATTGCCAAAAAATTATAAGGCTTTTTGATCATTGTTTTCAAACATTTCCGGCCTGGCCATATATAGTTTAATCTAAAATCGTTAATTTCGGCAATGAAATTTTATTGTTACGTACTGTTTGTAGTAGGGATCGGCCGGAGCAAGGATTCTCGCTCCGGCCGGAGCCGGAGCCGGAGGCAGGTTGACTCCGGCCGGAGCCGGAGCCGGATTTTTTCGTTGTCAATCTTTAGGCTGAAAGTCTTCAAGGACCAATATTTTCAGGCCATTACAAAAAATGGTTATCAAAATATTGTTAATATTTAAGGATTAAGTGCTGTTGTATATTTATATATGCGTTGTTAAGACGGCTTTGTTTATTTGCTATATAAAAAATCCCTGTAATCACTTTTAATACATAGGAGAGGAGACCTCACTCTTCTAATGGACAGTAAAAATGACTAAAACATTCCATGTTTATATTACTGTAATGCAGTTAGCAAGGACCTATGAATGAATTCAAATGTTACAATGATATTCAAACTAGAAAAGAAAGCATGAATTCACGATATTCTTATAACTAGGGGGGAAAATGCCCTCGACGGGCAACCAACTTGGTAGAATAGGGAAAGACTTGAATGTTAAATACACGGTGCATGGTTGCAACTGAGATTCTGCTGAAGCGGAAAAATGCCGTTTCTCAGCGTCTAAAATGACAGAAACCAGCTGTGTGCGCCGAATAGGGAATCTACTCGGCGACTAAAATGAAAGAAACCAGCTTTGTGCGTCGAATAGGGAATCTACTCGGCGACTAAAATGAAAGAAACCAGCTTTGTCGCCGAATAGGGAATTCCCTCCTTCCGCCCTATTCGCGCGAACTTTGAAGCCTGTTATGTGTTGCTTTGCTGAATAATGAGAGAGCTTCGGAATGGCAGAATTACTTCAGAATGCAAAACAAAAGTTTTATCAAACACTTACGTAAGTCAAGGTTTTCACAGACATAAATACGCTGTCTTCGATGTGCTATCATCAGAAACATTGAGAGCATATATATATATAGGTGTGCTCTGTGCTGATCTTGCCGAGAATTGATACAATCACACATTATATAAAATGAAATGCGATTGATTGTATATGTTTTAGCACAAGGACTGTCGACCACAAATTGTTTAAACTGCGTATATACTTATTGTTGCTTTCTGTTGGTCCTGCTAGCGGTTGTATGCATAAAATATTTACGGATCACATAGCTAAAAAAGAAATTAATCTAGCGCCACCCCTAGTCACCACGCAATCGGTACAGGAAATGTCATATTGAGCACAATGCTTACGTTTGCGGTTCCTAACAGAATAATTACCTATATATTTCCTCCAAAAAAAAGAAGTTCGCGCGAATAGGGCGGAAGGAGGGGAATTCCTATTCGGCGACAAAGCTGGTTTCTTTCATTTTAGTCGCCGAGTAGATTCCCCCTATTCGACGCACAAAGCTGGTTTCTTTCATTTTAGTCGCCGAGTAGATTCCCTATTCGGCGCACACAGCTGGTTTCTGTCAGTTTGGACGCTGAGAAACGGCATTTTTCCGCTTCAGCAGAATCTCGAGTTGCAACCATACCGTGTATTTAACATTCAAGTCTTTCCCTATTCTACCAAGTTGGTTGCCCGTCGAGGGCATTTTCCCCCCTAGTTTCGCTTATTTTTCCGCTGCAGAGAAAATCATGTCAGAGAAGCTGCATACATACATACACAATGTAAGCAAAGCTAGCTACGGCAAACAGGCTGGATGAAAACGTTCTAGTTCAACTGAATGTATTTGCTGAAGCGGAAAAATGCCTGTTAACCTTTTCAGAACTTTATACACGGTGCCTTATCTTAGACAGGAAGGCCACTGTTCATGGCTTTTCAGAACTTTACACGGTGCGTTATCTTAAGCAGGAAGGCCACTGTTCATGGCCTTTTCAGAACTTTTACGCCACTGTTTCATGGCCTTTCAGAACTTTTACACGATTGCCGTTATCTTAGGCAGGAAGGCCACTGTTCATCGTAGCCTTTTCGAACTTTTTTACACGGTGCGTTACCTTGGGCAGGAAGGCCTGTTCATGGCCTTTCGAACTTTACACAGTGCGTTATCTTAGGCAGGAAGGCCACTGTTCATGGCTTTTCAGAACTTTACACGGTGCGTTATCTTAGGCAGGAAAGGCCGCTGTCCATAGCCTTTCAGAACTTTTTACACAGTGCGTTATCTTGAGCAGGAAGGCCACTGTTATAGCCTTTCAGAACTTTTTTACGGTGCGTTATCTTAGGCAGGAAGGCCCCTGTTCACGTAGCCTTTTCGAACTTTTTTACGTTGATGCCTGGTAAGGAGAGGCCACTGTTCGCGGCGCTTTTCAGAACTTTTTACACGGTGCGTTATCTTGAGCGGGAAGGCCACTGTTCGTAGCCTCTTCGCCTTTTTAAACGGTGCGTTATCTTAGGCAGGAAGGCTATTTTAAGCCATCCAGCACCGTAACCTTGGATATGCAGTTATATACATGACAAACGTTGCTCTGCTCATTTAGGGCTTTCACTTAAGTCGAAACGTATTGCTATCGGCATCTACAAAATGCGTC
>JASAND010019191.1:0-25488 GCA_030248195.1 Trissonchulus latispiculum
TGTTGTTCACGTTTACCAGCCCTATTTTTCTTGATCCGGCCAGAGCTTGCAACGCCGGCTGGTTCCACTTATCGCCGGCTACACAATACATGCATACATACATACATACAATACATATAAGGAAAACTATTTGACAGTTTTCAAGTCGGATGGTAACAGGTAAATCACTATCAGGGGCAAGGCTTTCAGGTAGAGTTGGGACCGGTTCCAATTTTCAAAACCGTTTCCGGTTCCGGTTCTAGCTTCCGGTTCCCGGTTCCAAGTACAAAATTCGTAGTTACATTTTGACATTATTTAATATTGGATGCAGGTCCCAGCAAGGGTTATACAATCAAAATTATAAAGCAATATTGCAAAACAATTGGAATAGGTAATGCGATAATAACCAACTGGGTTAAACTTTTTTGTTTTCTTTGAATTTTAAAGTTTTTGCCTTACTTTGAGTTTGCTCCATTACAAATGCTGTTACTATATGCACAACATACATTAAAACTTGTAAAAAAAATTGAAACTTTAGTATGGTCGAGCAAATTGTTTCGATAATTAACGGTAAGATTCTACTGTGCATCTACATGCAGACAGCGCCTTCTGAACAGAATCTTGTAAACTGCACAACGTTTCAGTAAAACGTGCTGAGAATTGACATATACAGGAGCTTAAATTTTTATTTCTTTAAAAAGAGTACAGTGTCTCTAAAGAAGCAAATAGTTTCCAAAAAATTTAAATGCATTTAAAATATTTAAAAGCTGAAAGCCAAATTGGAAAGAAGAACACATAATTTAACGAAGAAATGTACAGTTGCTTGATTAAACAAAATAGCTAACAGATTACTTCTACAGGATGTTCATTACTTGAACTTTGATTGACTTTCGTCTCAGATGCCAAAGCAGAAGGAGTATATAGCTTAAAAATAAGAAAACAAGGACTCAACTTTCGAAGTTTTCTACTCCTGTGAAATTTACTACTTTTTTAAAAAATATTGCTTCAATCTTGCGTGCTGACAACACCACCTTCCATTTGCCAATTTTTTGAGAAGATATACTCAATTTCCGACTACATCCCATCGGGCTCTCATCTTTTCTATGATGTTAATATTCAGATATGTAAGCTGGTTAAAGTTTTCATTCGGCACCCGTATCGGTCACGTCTGACGAAAATGCCCGTCTTTCATCAATTACAATTGGAATTTTAGAACAGAAAATTTCAAAAATTTGCTACAATTAATTTAGAGACATTTTCACAACTGCCTTTTGGTAAACACACAAAATTACTTAACAAAATTTGAAAAATCAGAAGCATGAAAACAAAAAATTACGAAATTCCAGAATAAAGGAAGTAGAATTTTTCCCTTGCAATACATGTTCCTAATTTTTCAAGTAGCCTATGTTTAACATTTAATTTTTGTCTTAACTTAAACGGGATAATGTCGCTAATGTTGAGTCAAAGAAATATTTGAAATTTCTCTTAATTCTATGCCTCGGCTTCAGCGAAAGCTGAAACGTGCCTCGATCACCTGAAAAGGGGAAGCGGGGAGTTTGTGTCACCTTCAATGGAAACTGAAGCTATGTCGTTTCCAGTTTAGGCTCTAAATTTATTCTATGAACTTTCAGCTTCAGTTCCAGTGCCAATAATTGTACCTTCATTTCACGTTTAGTTTGAAATTCTTAATTATTATCAGTCTCATCCTACATATTTCGCCTTCAGGTCTAAATTTGCTTAGTTTCAGTTCAAACTAGATCTTTAGTTTCAATTTCAGTCACTAGTTTGAAAAAGATAATATGAATGGCAACACTGAATGGCAACCACAAATTCCAGCTTTTGCAAAATTTAAACTCCTGCAAAAAATTAGTTCAAGTCCATTTTTAAGAGTGGAACCGGCCGGTTCCAAATCCTACCGGTTCCGGTTCTAAAATTCCTTCCGGTTCGGTTCCGGTCCCGGTTCCGGTTCCAACCGGTTCTAGTGGAACCGGTCCAAACTCTACTTTCAGGAGCTCATAGCTTTGGTAGCAGTAAGTAGGACTATTATCACGGTACATAATAGAAACTCTTACGCTACTTAAAAACTCTTACGCTACTATGTGCAAAACATGCTTGACATGCTCGGTTCGTTAACGCTGGATCCCTCAAAACTTTCGGAAGGGGTCTTGTCCCACCTTGAATTATGCTTTCATACAAACGTGTGTCTGCTCGCTGATTCGCTAATTAGCCTTAGGCTTACGGTAATTTATTAGTAATTTTAATTAATGGATCTCTTTAACTATTCCCCCCCCCCAACTCGTTGGGGGGAATAGTTAAATTGGGGTCATATGTGTTAAGATGTATTTAAAAGTTGAAATAGTGGTGATAAAAGGGTGATTATGACCTATTCTGAATGAAGAATAAAATAATCTTCCAGTTGTTTAAAATTTATATAACTTTTATAAAATTTTTTTTAATTTAAAGTTTTTAATTACAAATTGATAAGAAGCATCTATTGTCAGTTCCATTTGTGTATACTACACTTGCGTTACTTTACACGTTACTAAAATACGAGTTTGTTTCCAATTTGGGGGAAATAGTTAAATTGGGTCGTTTGGCGGGGGGGATTAGTCAAAGAGATCCTAATTAATTAATTAATTAATTATAGTTACGTTTATGCAATTAAAAACTAATTCGACAATTTAGCAGTTTTTTGTTCTTTCCAATGATATAAAAATTGTTGCATAAAACAAAAAGTCGTAGGAATGTCGTCTGCAACAATTTTTATTCATTCGAAAGAGCAGAAAAAGGCTAAACAGTTGTCGAATTGGTTTTTTAATTGCATTAACCTAATTAAAGCTATAATTAATTAACATTACCTACCTACCGTAAGCCTAAGGCTAATTAGCGAATCAGCGAGCAGACACCCTTTTGTATGAAAGCATGTAAATAGTTCAAGGTGGGACTCCCCTCCCTACCGAAAGTTTGGGGGGTCAGAGTTAACCAACCGAGCATGAATTGAAATCTTTAGCACATAGTAACGTAAGAGTTTCATACTCTTATTCGATTATGTACTCTTGTCATTTATTGCATACTCTTGGTCTTGGCAGCAGAAATTTTAATTTTCCTCAAAAACATTACTTTTCGAAAAGTTGAAAAAACTTTTCGACTTGTTGCTTTATAAGCCAAAGAAATGTTGTGTGCTAACAGGCAGGCATAGAACCAAGAGTGTATAATAGTAAGAGTGAGAAACTCTTACACTAATATGTAAAAATTATGCTAAGGAATGCTCGGTGCGTTAACTCAGGACCCCCCGGAACTTACGGGGAGGGGTTCCAATTAGCACGCTACATGCTTTCATATAAGCGTGCGTCTGCTCGATGATTGGCCCATTTGCCTAAGGCTTACTGTAGGTAATTTATTATCGATTTTTAATTAATTAATTATAACTTTAATTAGGTTAATGTAATTAGAAAATTAATTCGATAACTTTGTAGCATTTTTTCTGCTCTTTCTTATGATAAAAAATTGTTGCAGATTACATTCCTTCGAACTTTTGTATCATGAAACTATTTTTATATATATCATAGAAAAGAGCAGGAAAAATGCTACTAAGTTGTCGAATTAATTGTTTAATTGCATTAACCTAAATAGTTATAATTAATTATATAATAAAAATTAGTAATAAATTACCTACAGTAAACCTTTGGCTAATGGGCCAATCAGCGAGCAGACGCACGCTTATATGAAAGCGTGATAGCAAGAGTCCATAATTTCCTTATATTATAGAAGAAGAGTAAGCCACTAGAGGGCTTCTCTTCCTGGCATTGCGTAACGGTGCTCCGACCACAATACGCGAATGTTCCCCCGTTTGGGGGGGTCGACCAAATCGACAGCGCATACCCCCCTCCGTTTGGTGGGGGGGTTGAGTAGAGGATTAGGTAGTTTTTGTTCTATTCGAAAATGAGTCCCTGTTTTTCAATTTTTCAAAAACAGCCAATCAGAATGAGCCAAACTTAGCCTGCTTGAGCGACCCCCCCCCCCCAAACGGGGACCTCTTTCAGCGACCCCCCCACCCCAACGGGACCACTTTTGGCTACCCCCCACCAAACGGGGTCCACTTTCGGTTACCCCCCACTCCACCAAACGGTGTGGGGTATGCTTGTCGACCCCCCCCCCAAACGGGGTGAACATTCGCGTATTGTGGTCGGAGCACCGTTACGCAATGCCAAGAAGAGGAGCCCTCCAGTGGCTTACTCTTCTTCTATAATAATAAGAAATTATTATGGACTCTTGGTGTTAGATAGTGCTCAGTGGGACCCACCCGTAAGTTCGGGGGGAGGTGGGACCGAGTTAACGCACCGAGCATATATACTTAGCATGATGTTTACATGCTAGTGTAAGACTTTCTCACACTTCTCTTGATAGAACCAATGTGCCTGTAGAATGTCAATAGGCTGTTTTTGCGTTGGCTTGGTTGCATACTTACGGAGCATGGCGATATTACCTATGGGCAAAAATGGCAAATTTTCACTTTATCGAATATTGGACTACTGATATTTTTTCACTTTATCGAATATTGGACTACTGATATTATTAATAATAGGTACCAATTAGTAATATTGCCAAGAGTACATAATATTAAGAGTAACAAAGTCTTACACTAGCACGTACAAATCATGCTAGGTATATATATATATATATGTGGTAGCAAAACTGCACATGTTGGCAAATGTGCACATCTGCCAGTCATTTTGGACAAACTGCACTTTCTCCAGCTGAAGGCTGGACAAACTGTTCTAGTAAGCAAGCATGTCAAGTTTTGCCAATTTTTACTGGCAAAACTGCACTTGTGAGCGTCTCAGTCAGTTCTTCCAACTTACCGTTGGCAAAACTCAGGAACCTCTGAAACAACGCTGATTGATGAAACGTTCCCCTTTAATGTTGCACAAAAATAGGGGTCATGGCTTGGTATCATCTTCAAACGTTTGATATATTTGACCACTGTTATTGGTTTGAAATTAATATTTCTTCATCTTTTGCCCTTCTCCATTTATTTTCACCTTCATATTCAATTTTGTTCGTTAGTTAGTAAAAGTTTTACGGGCAATATCAACTTTCAGTTATTTATTTGATTAATTTGATTTGATCCAACTTCGAATTTTCTTTTTATTCATTTTATTTTGAAATTTCACTTTCAATTTTAAAGATATTGTTTGTTCGCGTTGCCCATAAAAATACTTGTTTGTTAATTTTGCTAAAACTTTAGGACATTTAAGCCATTAATACGTAATGGATTTTATCTGGAAAAATTGCACTATTGCAGATGCCGCAATAACTTCAAATGTTTAAAATTGAATATGAAGGTGAAAATAAATGGAGAAAGGGCAAAAGTACCATGACCCCTATTTTTGTGCAACATTAACAGGGAAGGTTTCATCAATCAGCGTTGTTTCAGAGGTTCCTGAGTATTGCCAACGGTAAGTTGGAAAAACCGACTGATACGCTCACAAGTGTAGTTTTGCCAGTGAAAATTGGCAAAACTTGACATGCTTGCTTACTAGAACAGTTTTCCAGCCTTCAGCTGGAGAAAGTGCAGTTTGTCCAAAATGACTGGCAAATGTGCACATTTGCCAACATGTGCAGTTTTGCTACCACATATATGCTCGGTTCATTAACTCGTTACCCCTCCAACTTCCGGGAGGTCCCGCTTTGCACTAATTACACGCTTTCATATAAACGTGTGTCTGCTCGCTGATTGGCCCATTAGCCTAAGGCTTATGGTAGGTAATCTATTAGCTATTTTAATTAATTAATTATAACTCTAATTAGCTTAACGCAATTAAAAAACTAATTCGACAACTTTGTAGCATTTATCTGCTCTTTTCAATGATATAAAATTGTTGCATATAAAAATTAGAAGGTATGTAATCTATAAACATGCAATTATATTATGGCTGAAAATATGCAAAAGTGATGACTACGAAATTTGGTACCCGGCGCCACCCTACTTAAACAAATCTACTTTCTGTAAAACCTTATTCAAATTATTCGTTAATTTCTAAGAAAGTATCCAAAATTCAGGCGAATTTTCGGACTTTTTGCTGGCTTCTGCATTAAAATGAAACTGAACTTACAAAGAATAGAATATATTTATATGTACTGCACTTGCAAAGTTCTAGTCGTTCTGTCCTAACAGTCGCAACATGCACACTAGTCTTACATCATTGATATTACAGCAGCTTTTGTAGTTGACCAAATATGTTATTGCACTTTAACTGGCACGTTGCGTTCCAGAGCACATATTGTTGCACAATTGGCGCTTTCAATGTCTTGAACCGTCTGTGTACTGCTGTTCTGATCCATTTCAACCAGATTATCGAACACCATTCCACTATGTTGACCACATAAATGCTGTGACTTTAAAATAGTTTGCTGCCGCTATGCGCTCCCAGATGGGTTCTTGAGCTTATTCATAAACTTTCAGCAGTTAAACGTGCATGCAAATGTAAATTAAGACTTAGTAATTGCCGTTTTTGAATACGAATATTCGAATAATTCGCGAAGTATTCGAATAATTCGAATTATTCGCGAATTTCGAATACCACGAATAATTCGCGAATTATTCGAATAGTACCCCACGAATAGTGACGAATATTCGAATAACAGTTTTACTATTCGTGCCCATGCCTAGTCACGGCTCCAAGCAGACTATGGCGAAGTAATAAATATGGTTTTATTCTTCCTCGCCCATGCCTTTGGTCAAGATCCCTGCAGCTCATACTTTCCTAAGAAATTAAACGATGTCTAAGCTTTTGTAAGTTTCTGTAGATGAAATGGCAAAAATAATAAAGTGGGCAAGTGGGTCCAGGGTCAGAAATCAGTTCAAGTACTTGCAGTCTCGAAATTGCGACCTGTTTTCAACGCTGCTTCAGCCACTTTAGTTGTCATTAGCAATCAGAGCAGCCGATAAGCCTGGACGGGCTGCGATGCCTCGGCAGGGTTTTTTTTTTCAAAATCGGACCTGTGTAAATCTTGTGTAAATTTAAATTTCACTGTGTATTTTTGTTTGAAGCTGTGTAAAATTTAAAAGTGTCGTTTTTCAACTGTAATATAAAATAAAATACATTTAGACGTTATTTTCTTGCTACAATGTTATTTTCGGATCATTCAAGCCAAAGTTATGCCAACTGCACATGTGTAACATGTCGAAAGAAGCCACGCGGGGGGTCTGGGGGGCGGAGCCCCCCAGAAGTTGAGAAAATTTTGTAAATTGCAACAGAATTCATAATGGAAATGTTTAAAAAGATTAATTCATTTAATGTCAAAAATAAGATTGGACAAATTCAAATTTCTGAAAAAACACTTCGCCTACTGAAACGATTTCTTTATTTTTCCAACTTTTTGGAATAATTTTTTTACAAACTTGCTGGTCACGTACTAAGGTTCGATGCTTTAACTGCTACTGGGGACGGCTCCATATAGTACAGACACACCAATTATACAATGGAGAGGGGTCTGGGGGGCGGAGCCCCCCAGAAGTTGAGAAATTTTTTAAATTAACGGCAGAAACGGCATTGAAAAGTTGTATTCCTTTAGCTTTCGTATTGAATATTTCTTGGGTTGTATGGCAACTATTTTTAGGCTCTGGCTGCTTTTATTATTATATATACAAGAAACTTGCTGGTCACGTACTAAGGTTCGATGCTTTAACTGCTACTGGGGACGGCTCCATATAGTACAGACACACCAATTATACAATGGAGGGGGGTCTGGGGGGCGGAGCCCCCCAGAAGTTGAGAAATTTTTTAAATTAACGGCAGAAACGGCATTGAAAAGTTGTATTCCTTTAGCTTTCGTATTGAATATTTCTTGGGTTGTATGGCAACTATTTTTAGGCTCTGGCTGCTTTTATTATTATATATACAAGAGATAAACAAGAAATCATATTGAATAATACTAGCTTCAGAAAACATATGTATAGTTAAATACGAATAAATACTAGCTATTTACGAATATTCGCACGCAGTACGAAAATATATTATACGCAACTGTATAAGTAGAAGCATTAAGACTTAGGAGAATAAAACACCCATAACCATGTTGATGCAGAAATGCAGAAAACCATTCTAAACCATTGGAAACAGGCGGGGGTCTGGGGGCGGCAGCCCCCAGTTAAAAGCTAGAGCTTTTTTAAAACTTAAAGTCTTGAAAACTATTTTTTCAGAGCACTTTTAGTAAAAATTTTCGAAAATTTGGCTGTGTATTTTGTTGTGTAAATTAGTTTTTCACTGTGTAAATTAATTTTTTTTGTGTAAATACACAGTATTTTACACAAAAAAAAAACCCTGTGCCTCGGTGCCAATCTATAACCGACCACATGGTAGTTTATCTCGCGAGTTATAATTTTGTTCTTGATTGTCGTCACTCCGCCAAATTAAACCGCAGACTGCGGAAAACACTACCTATGATCTTCGGCTTGTGACTACATAGTAAAGTGATTCGCCAAACCAAGTTTTACTAAAACATGTATTACAAAATCATAACAGGTGGTAATGAAGCAAGTAGCGGATTGTTATCTGGAGATCATTCGGCCAGGAGCCAACCCATCTCATCTACAGTCATGCCTCTACAAAAGTCATTCTTTCTGCTTTGCAGACTGCTCCACACCGTTTTCAGCATCCCAGCGCCACAGAGTTGCATTGTCCGCCACAGAAATCATGATACCAGCATTCCAATTGAAACAGACCTGGCGGATACAACTTTGCAGTTTAGGATGAGATAAGATGCACGGTCTAAAACAAATATCACTATACGTAAACTGCGATCTGAAAAATCAAAAGAAAATGCTTTTTAACAGCGATAAACTGAATATACTGACAAAAATAAAGAAAAGTGAATAATAAGCATGCAGCAGTTGAAAAACTGGAAGTTCTGTTCGTGTATCATTTAGCTATATAAACACCACCTGCTTACTTTGCATCAAGATCCTCTCTCAAATTCCATATATACAACCTTCCATGCTGGTTTCCGCATACCAGTTTCTATTAAAAATATAAATTATGGTTGTTAAATTTTCACGCAAAAAGTATTTAATTTTACACCTGCGTTTTAACAATGTAGAAAGTATTAAAAAGTGTAATAAGTGTTAAAAAGCTTAGAAGATATGTAAAAAAGTAGCCCTAAATGACAAGTGACAAGCAAAGATTTAAAAATGTTTTGTGAAATTTTTGCAAAATGCCAAATTTTGTCGAATAAATAAATAATTTTAAAATATGTTTGTTAGCTGTACTATTTTTGTTGTAAATATTGCATTTTTAGCAAAACCGGAGAAAAATTGCACACTGCTGGTCTTATTCTATTGAGAAGGGGCGGAGGGGCCCCTTCCATAAACAATCTCCCCCAAAATTCGCACCCCTCCCAAAGTGGGTGCCCCTTTTGGTTCAAAATTTTACATTGAAAAAATCGCTCAGAAGGCCAAATTTTCAACAATTTTCCGGCTTTCACGGAGATTTTTTAACTAATTTTTGCTTTTTTTCAAAGCTAAATCTGCTAATTTTTGCAATAAAACTCAACGTTTACAGCGCATGCTAGACAAACAGCGCTATTTTTAGCATATTTTTAGAAACATTATGGCCCCCCCCCTAAAATTCCTTTCCTCTCGGAATTTGGGGAGGGCAGCTAATAGTCCTTCCAAGAAAATTCGTAAAATAAGCCCAGCACTCAAACTGAACTCCTTAGCAAATGCAACCAGATTACAAACACAAGAACGGAGTCCATTAACCTACTGTTAATCTCGGATCAGTAGCAAATCTAACAAACCAAATGGAACAGGCCGGGACAGACAGATCATTGATAAGCGTTACATCAGTCTCTCCTGTCTTAACAGAATCACTGTCAAGATTTCCCGGTTTCCAAATGCTAATACTGTCTTCGCAGGACTAAAAAACAAGAAACATGACCAGTGAAGACTGTAGGTTTAAGTAATAACAAGATCTTACTGTCCTTGGGCAGACCTGTATCTGATGATTCGCCTCATGATACACTAAAATATTAATATTCAAATGTCCATCTATTGCAAACTTTCTGTCTTCTGACACTCGACTATTATTAAATGCTAAAAAATTTTTTGAACATTACAAGCCAAACCAAAACTAGCATTTCAGTACTTCTGTTTCAAGGTTTACAGAGGAGCACGCTCCGTAAATCTCTTCAACCATTTTTAATTTTAATTATGTCTTAAGTCTAAGCATTTCCGCCTTTCTCATTACGTATACGTACGTATCTTACCTTAGAGATAACAAAATGTCCCAACCACCGGGCACAGTCCACATAATTGTCATGAATGTCGGAAGTCACAAAATCAGAAAAGTTCACATTTTTAGTAGGAAATGGTCTGCAATAGATAGAATAAGGAAAGGATGACTATTATTAAGCAAAATAACTGTTGCACAGCAAACGAAGTCTGAAAACAAAGAATGCGCAATCTGAGCAAGAAACGGGATGTTTACGAAATAAGAATAACTGAAGCTACAAATAAAGGACAAAGAAATATACGAACTTTTTGAAATTTATAAAACAATCAATTTGAGATGCTGCTCTTAATAGCCTAACAAAAATAAACAATGAATTTGGAGGCATACGCTTTGGTGGCCTTAATATCATAGGTATAAGACAGCTGTATGTGCTCCTGGATTTCTGGAGTGATACGCCAAACTCTTATAGCATGATCCATACCACAGGAAACAATGTAGGTTCCTTCAAGACTAACATCCTAAAACACAAAATATACACAGCAGTAACAGCTAAAAGACTTCTGAAGACATGCCAAAAATAGTCACATTTCCAAGTAGACAAGAATGACAGGTAACGTAACCAAAAAACGGTATGGTACGATAAATTCAGATTAAATAATATTCAAATCAGACATCAACAATAAACAAAATGTCGGTTATGGTGGAAGCGTAGCAGAGCATGTGCAAGATAAGAAATTCTTGACTTATAACCTACTGGGTTTCCCGTGAGGTTTCCCCCACTCTCGACCCCTGCTTCCAGACTCAGCTTCCATTACCTCATTTCCGAGTTCATCTAAGCTCCCTGAACGTGCCCAAAAGCGCAGAATTTGAAGGATTTTTAGTGACCCCCAGATTGCAGCTCACTCCTCAACAGGATTGCTCACCCCTCCCACTAGAATCCGGATTTTTTAATTTCTTTTGTCGGCTACCGGATGTACAGCCCCGTCCAAAATTTAATTCAGCTGATGCACGCCAGTACAAATAAAAAACCTTTTCCTGCATATTTTTGTTCCAGTTTATGCCTCAAGGATAAATAGGTGCATAAGTTATACATAAGCGCAGACATCCGTGGCCTATGCAAAATGGTGTTACATACAGTTTTAGTTGACCCACACCCAGTACGTAAGCTTTGAATATCAGAAACACTGAAGTATTCTTACTACGCTAAGAACCTCATCTTTATGACCGTCACATCCACCAAAGATAACAACCAAATGATCCTTAGCAGAATTCCATATCCGTACTGTATGATCTAAATAATAACCAAAATGAACATACAATATGCCATATACGTATACGACGTATAACACAGTGGCAAGAATATAGCAGGATTTCAAAGCCTAATAATCACTGGAGTTTCAAAAAGAGGGGAATATGTGAGACACTATACTCTAATACTTTCTCGAAAAACTGCTTTTCGAACTTCCTAACTCTATACAGTATAAGACAGGAAACCTAAATTCAGAATGAATAATGAACCAAGCAAACGGATCGAACTAGGCTGTTGTCAAAACACAAATCGTTAGAAACTACGAACAGAAAAAGTATACAGGATCCGAAGCAAATGAAACTTTGTGACTAAAATACCTTTACTAGCTGAGATCAATAAATTAGAATCCTTTGGATGAACCCTAAGCTCATTCACAGAGTGTCCATGACCAATATAGCTCTACAAATATAAACCTGTGCTTATTCTAGTGGGAGGAGGCCATAAACGACCTTTTTCCAAAAAAACGCGCCCAGAAAACCAGAGGATGCCCATTTCGGTACTCAATTTTTCACTGAAAAATTCCCTCCGAAGGCCAAATCGAAATCTTCAAAAATTTTCTTTGTGAAAAATGCTAGAAAAATGGCGGTATTTTTCGCATATTTAGAAAAATTTTCGCTACCCCAAATTCCCTGCCCCTCGGACTTTTGAGTCCCCCCAAGAAAAAAATTCCTAGATAGAATTATATAAAGTTAGAAAAACTGGAAAATAATTACGTAGGTAACAAAAATGACCAACACAACATTATCTACCACAATATAACAGCTTAAAAACACTTCAGTTTATTCACAACAGTGCTACTTTATAACAACACAGACCGTTATTATAGAGCTTGCCAGTGATTTTGTCCGTTAATAACTACGTACGTATATATTATCAGTACAAAACGAACTTTCTTAATATCACCCTGTTCTGGAGCAATTATTCTAATTATCCCACGATATCCACTGGCGGCCAAATATGTAGCTTTTTGCACAGTGTCATACAGCCAACAACAACAGTAAAAGCTTTCTTCATTCTGTAACCACACAACAAAAAACAACCATATTAAGGCAAAAATAAAGTAGAAATTATGGAGGACTCAGAACTGACTGTTGACACAGCAGAATGTTAACGGATGTACTTATGCAACTTACATTAGGATCCGAATAACACTGTATCAATTCAACAGTCCCGTCACTCAGACATTTGTAGATAGAAATCTGGAAACAATAGATTAAGTCGGTCCGTTATATCCTGGGCTTATTTTAGGGATTTTTCTAGGGGGGGGGCTGCTTAGGTCCCCCCAAAGGTCCGAGGGGCAAGAAATTTCGGGGGGAGGATTTTTATAAAATATGCTAAAAATAGCCCTACTTTTTAGCAACAAACAGTTTTTAGCAACAAACAGTTGAATGAATGAAAGTTGAAAGATTTGGGGGGGGAGGCGATATAGAAGGGTCTGAGAGCGACCCTCCCCCAGAAATAGTAGAATGTTTGAAGAAGACGTCTCAGAGATTAAATTAAAGACTGTTCATTGTGATACATTATCGGCTATTTTTACGCACTCATATCAATAAATAATTAGACTGCTTTAACGAAAGCTGAGTAGGCATGCAGCCAAGTATTCGGTCTTTCCCATTCCCTCCAGTGCTCAAAATTTTAAAATTTGGCCAATCGAGCTGGAATTGGGTATGGTATATGTTTTTGACCACACTGAGTTCAAATATCGCAAAATTTTTCGATTTCGCGAAATTAAATATTTGTTGTTAGAGTAGCAAGGAACCAAAGCAAACCAAAAATTTTTAGTCAACGATTTTGTTGAAAACTTGCATAGAGGAGTTTCTGGCTCGCTGAGCACGAATCTGAAGTCCATTTTTCGATTCAGAGTTCGTTAGCTTGATGAGAGCTTATATTACTATAAGCTTAAGTTGCAGGCTTAAACTGAGCTAATGAAACGCTAAGAAAGAAAACCGTATAAGCAACTTTTCAACAAAATCGAAGACAACAATTTTTCTGTTTTCCTTGGTCTCCTTGAAAATCGAAAAAATCTAATTACGCGAAATAAAAAAAATCGACGCTATTTGAACTAAGCGTGGTCGAAAACATAACTACATACCAAAATTCAGCGAGATTGGTTAAATTTAAAAATTTTTAATACTGGGGGAAGGGGGGGTCAAATAGGAAAAGATTCAGTTCAGTAAAATTACAAGAAAACTATTTTCCATCTCTATTAATCAATTATTGTTTAATTAAAATTATAACGGTTCCAGTTAGACAGATGACATTTATGAACTGTCTACGTAACTCACCCGATTACCACCAACAGTGGCAAATACACTCTGCTTTCGATCAAACATATTGAACGAGCATCCAAACAGCTGATAGTCATGATCCTCCTAAATTGTTTAGTCAGAAAGGATACCATATATCATCACATAAGCTTATTCTGTCAAGGTGCTGGTATTCTTTGAAATCATTGTCAAGGTTCTAAGTTTCTCAAAAATAATCCAATATGGTTGAAACGTTCAGGACACATTATCACCACTACGATTTTCCTGAACATCAATAAATTAAAATACCTCTCTCTAAAATAGTTAAAACTATAATTAATCGAAAGATCTCATCAAACTAAATATGCAATTGCTTCTAAGACAATTTTCTTATTTTTAAATTCTCGTGAGATAAGTGAGAAGAAAGGAAGATTGCAGGAAGGGACTAAAAAGGAGCTGTTGTTAATTGCTGCTAAATTACCGACCGCAATGCACCCACAGTCAGCCACATTTTCTGCACTCATACTAAATGCCGCCCAGCACCACATGTTATAAGCAAAAATCAACTGACTCACTGACCCTAGGTGAAGTTCTAGTTAATAATTGATTTTTCTATAACTGCGATCAGTTTGTATTAAATGCGCACTTCTCTGAACTGACTCAACCAATTGGTGGGACAAATGTACAGAAACATATGTCGCAATATTGCTGAGGATAATTTTCTCTGATACCATCGCGAAGTTAAGTAACCCACTTCCAATTTAAAGTGTCTAAGAATCATTAAACCGTTGACTACTTCGAATTTTTAATTTTTGAAAATTTTTTAAGGCATAGTACATTTCCGGCAAAAATTAAAGAAAACGATTCTCTACAGAACTCTACACTTGTCTTTGCCGTGGTATATATATACAAAGTAAATTTTGAACCAATTTAGTAGTCTTCTGAAATTATTTCTTTTTGCTATTGCACGAAGACTCGATGAAAAGTTGTTGCGTTCACAAACAAAGCCCAAATTTTATTCAAATTTTCAGAAAATACATCGGATGTGATGACAAGCTTCTTGGGGGAGGGATGTGGAGGGGGTTGGAACCACCTCCGTGGGAAATCCGATGGACACGGACCCCATCAAATAGAAATCTCCACTGGAGTCCCCAGGCATCCGTCTGGCCAACGGTGCAAATTGGTTCCAAACTCCAGCGAACAAGGCTGTGCTGCGTTGGGTTAACACTGAAGCATCTGGAGTCCTCGGTGAATTCAATCCCCAATATCATTTCCTTTCCGGATTCTCCGACGTGTGGACCTACCAATTCTAAGACGTGTGCTGGACCAGTAGATGCCGAAGTGCCCTCGTGTAGCTTTTCTGAGCTTCATTCGAAAATGGGTTATTTTTGAGGCGATCTTGCTGAAAACAGGCTTTCTCAATATCGCTGCCACACGTCGCGAGGCGCAAACGGAGATAAGTTCACATTCACATTAAAGAGTCTCAAAAGCAGCACAAATTTGATTATTTAGAGCAACGTACACTGAGAGAGTTTAAAGTTTATTTTGCCAAACAGGGACAAAACTTATTTAATCGAGGCCAATGATTGCTCCACAACCTTTATTTCTTTGGTCGAAGACTGTTCTTTAACATTTATTTCTTGCTCAATTTGTCTCCCTTAAAGAAGAATAATTTTTCAAAAGTTAGGAGTTAGAAGTTCAACTACAGCAGGATTTCTAGTGACTGTTTCTATTTAACTTTGTTTCGTACCTTAGCGTAGCTTCTAAAGACAAAGCCACTTTTGCGACCAAGTCTGCCAAGGGCTTTCTGATGCTTTCTCGATCCAGCTCCTTTGCGCTTACGAGAGGAAGTGGTAGCCTGACTAGAATTGGATCTGGTGGTGCCGCGCGTGGACGTAGAGGCAGTCACACTTGTGCTGTCACTGGAATCGTCCTCTTCATCTAAGTCGCTCTCCTGAATAATTAGATATACACACACATGGTTGTGGAATTACGTATTTTAAAAATTAAAAATGGAATAATAAGTTACGTGAATTCCAGCATACCGCAATCACGACAAAACTATAATACAACATAATTGTACATAAATATATAATACACGCATTTTTAGATTGTTTCATTAAAACAAGTACATAAGTTACATTATATAATAAAACTTGTGCAATTTGGCGCTATCTGAATAATTAGGATTTCAAGTCTTTTTCCCGACACTACAGCAGAAATTTTTAAAAACTTAGTCGGATTTGAACAGTCAACAGATTGTCGAGGATACACTATGCGTCCAGGATATCCCAGATATGTGACGGGATATCAGTTAAGAACCAGCGATACTATAGGATATATACTTTTTTGGGCCAGCACACATATGCATAAAGTACAGACAACGATTGTTTCTAAAAACGGTGTCCGAAATTTAGTCCTCCGACTCTAAGTTAAAACAATAAATTAAACCAATCTTACAATTTCCTGCTTTACAACAATAGGTTCGATAATGGCAGCTGACTTTCGCTTCCTGTAAGGCATATCCACAAAATGGACCTGGTCCTGGTGGCTCTGACAAATTAAAGTTAAGGCTCAAAAGTTCACAAATAGAAAAACTTCTGCATGCAACTAAAAAATAGACGGGTACGTCTAAACAAGTAAATATTTCTCCCTACTTCAACTGGAAGCCCTGTTTCATGATTCTTATTTAGAACGCATTTGAATGCATCTGATCATACTTCCAATCGATACGAGCAGTGTTAAATATTTTATCCAAAGGGAGGACGAGATCAAAGGGAACAAAACATTTTCTTTCCGATTTTGCTGTCGCTCAAGTAAACAATTTGTTATCCCACTAGCTCTCTCCACCAGGAACCACAGCTTAATCACCACCATCGATTTGGACCAAATCGGGAGAAAACCACATCGTTTGGCCCCGCCGCTAATTCCACATTAAATTTTGCTTTAATTTATCCTATAGCTTTTTCCTGGGTATTTTAATGTCGAATACCTATTATTCTGCGACATACCAGCAATGCCGCTTGCATAGCACGTTCAGGCTACCGAAAAGTTACAATTTTAGATCGTTAAGAGAAATTCATTGAGTTTTTCTGCAGGCATGAGTTGTTACTACAACTCTCACCAGTTTTAAGGTGCATAGCCACTCTTATAATGGTTAACTGCCCACTCCGTTAATTACTGCTGTGCCGTTTGATGTCCTTGCTAGTCGATTGAGATGGTTAGGCAGGTTTACGGTCCACTATTGGAAATTTAAAAATGTGAAATTTCCGGTTCTAAACCTATTAACATCACTACATCCAACAATACCAGACTACGCTATTTGCATTTATAAATGACTTGCCTAACATAAATGCGGGTGAACGACGACGACACCTCCTGAAACTAATTGAAGGAAGAGTTCTCATTCATGCCCAAACTTATTTCCTTTCCCATCATCGTTAGGTCAGATCCTTCCCTTCAACTGCACCAACCTAAGGGACTTACACCTCAACAATCTTGTAGTCAGCCTACTCTACTGCAATCCTTAACAAAGAAGAATCTACAACCCAGGTTGTCTAAAAATTACACCTTCAATTAGGAAAAGCTAAACTACAAAATTCGTTGAATCATAAGGAGGGGAGTATCTTCACTCGACGCTAGTTGTCCTGCCTTCTGTTGGGTGCAACCGTTGCACCGCACATTGAAACACTGAATGCTGTCAACAGAATCAGACACTGCCTGTTCTAGTTTCTACTATATGTTTTGGTTTTTAGTTGGCTACAAAAGGCATCCATCTAAATCTTAATTCAGTCAACAGAAGCTACACAAAAGTATAACGTTTTACTGGATGGATACGCATCAATAATTAATATTCAGACAAAAAGAAAAAATAAAACAATAGTCTTGATAAGAATGGTACAGGCTGGCCTATGTTCCGCCCGACACAAAATTAGCATAAATAGTCCTAACACAAAGATAAACCATCACAATATATACACCACAATTTTTAAGCATACATAAAAATATGGAGAGTGTAACGTTAAACAACAAATAAGAGAGCAAAGAAATGCAAACTACAACATTTTCCATAATATACATACATACTGTATTTGACCATACTATATTTTCCAAGTCCAAGGCACTTAATTTCTAATTTCATAAAATTACCATAGTATACCATACAGTACCATAATAAGGAAGTTCAGCCACATAACCCACGCTGTAATCTGCATTTATTATGGTAATGAGTTAGTTATGTAAGGTATATGTCCACTAAAAGAGCGTTTAATATTCATCATGTTCACATCAGAGAAATCTCTCCTTTGAGAAACTGTTCTAATTTAACAGTTTATTGTCACCAAACGAAGTATCCATCATTAGGTATTAAAAGCAGAAGTTGGTTGGAAAGAAAGCATTGCTGTTTCTGTTTTTCTAAACAATTTGCCATAAAATTTTGTTCGCAAATTCTTCGGAAAGTTTTTAAATTGACAAAAACGAACGTTCGCTCGTTTAAACGGTGCGGAACTAGAGGACGTCACGATCGCAAAGAAGCAGTCTTTTCTCTGGTAACATAATGCGAATTGAGAGAAATCGAATCTTGCGAAATCGAAAAATCTTGCGTTATTTGAACTCAGCGTGGTCGAAAACATACCCATACCAAATTTCAGCTCAATTGGTCAAGTTTTAAGAATTTTGAGTGGTGGGGGTAATCTGGAAAAGGCCCCAAAAATATACTAACTTGTGACTCTTATGATGCACAGAATTAATCACTGATGCTCAGGAACAATGTTTTCACACAGCTGAAAGTTTTTGAAAAGAAATACAACACACGTAAACGTACACAAGCAAGCAAGCAAGTTCAGTTTTAAACCATAATTACAAACAGCATATAAACAGGGCGGTGACGGAAAACAATGTTAGCGTACAGGAGCAGTGGCATTCATAACGCCAGCCATTTCTTCAGCCTCGGCATTGCTCTGTTCAATTTCCAAAAGAGTTCGCGCCAGTTTTGACCATTCATCGGGTCTGGGACTAGCAATGCTTTCATTGACATCATATATCCATACTCGACCACCATCGTCGCCCACAACCAGCTGCTGTCCTACAATAAAATAGAAAGTATAACAATTAAACACGAAATCAACAAAGACATCAAACAGTGAGCTTTGAGTCAATAACATCTGGGAACTGACTCTTGAATTAAATTGTTCAATTAATTAATAAAATAAAATTGAACAGCAAGTTCATGCTCATTAAAACGTCCATACCTCCTCTTATTTTATAAAAACTCGAAACTCAGACATCAAAATTAAGTATTGAACGTTCGTAAGCCGTAATTTCTTCTCGAAAACGCTGAGATTCTCGACAGTTTATAGCTTTAGACTTAGCAACTGAAATATTCTGTCAGTATTTCAAACACGCGTCTATGATTCCTGGAATATTAGGCAATTTTCAAGACAGGGCAGGGTAGAATTAGAATTGATTGGATCCTTTTCAAGCATGAGTTAAAAAGAGAAAGTCAAGCTTGAGCAGAGCTAAACGTAGGGCTAATTTATGCTCCAACAGAACAACGCAGAAACTTCCAATTATATCTATTTCGGACAATCAGAAGCTCGAACAACGAGAATTACAAAATGTTATTCGTTTTTATTCGCTCCTCATTCTCAATCAGTCAAATTCTCCGTTGCTCTGTCGGAGCATAATCTGTGTGAAGCAGACATTTTATTTAGTGGGCCGTATAGGAAAGGAAAGACCTTAGCTCAAACGAATCTAAAATAACTAGGGGGGAAAATGCCCTCGACGGGCAACCAAATTGGTAGAATAGGGAAAGACTTGAATGTTAAATACACGGTGCATGGTTACAACTGAGATTCTGCTGAAGCGGAAAAATGCCGTTTCTCAGCGACTAAAATGACAGAAACCAGCTTTGTGCGCCGAATAGGGAATCTACTCGGCGACTAAAATGAAAGAAACCAGTCTTGTGCGCCGAATAGGGAATCTACTCGGCGACTAAAATGAAAGAAACCAGCTTTGTCGCCGAATAGGGAGTTCCCTCCTTCCGCCCTATTCGCGCGAACTTATCGTCTTTCGGGAGGAAATATATAGGTAATTATTCTGTTAGGAACTGCAAACGTAAGCATTGCGCTCAATATGACATTTCCCGTACCGATTGCGTGGTGACTAGGGTGGCGCTAGATTAATTTCTTTTTTAGCTATGTGATCCGTAAATATTTTATGCATACAACCGCTAGCAGGACCAACAGAAAGCAACAATAAGTATATACGCAGTTTAAACAATTTGTGGTCGACAGTCCTTGTGCTAAAACATATACAATCAATCGCATTTCATTTTATATAATGTGTGATTGTATCAATTCTCGGCAAGATCAGCACAGAGCACACCTATATATATATATATATGCTCTCAATGTTTCTGATGATAGCACATCGAAGACAGCGTATTTATGTCTGTGAAAACCTTGACTTACGTAAGTGTTTGATAAAACTGTTGTTTTGCATTCTGAAGTAATTCTGCCATTCCGAAGCTCTCTCATTATTCAGCAAAGCAACACATAACAGGCTTCAAAGTTCGCGCGAATAGGGCGGAAGGAGGGAATTCCCTATTCGGCGACAAAGCTGGTTTCTTTCATTTTAGTCGCCGAGTAGATTCCCTATTCGGCGCACAAGACTGGTTTCTTTCATTTTAGTCGCCGAGTAGATTCCCTATTCGGCGCACAAAGCTGGTTTCTGTCATTTTAGTCGCTGAGAAACGGCATTTTTCCGCTTCAGCAGAATCTCAGTTGTAACCATGCACCGTGTATTTAACATTCAAGTCTTTCCCTATTCTACCAAGTTGGTTGCCCGTCGAGGGCATTTTCCCCCCTAGTTTCGCTTATTTTTCCGCTGCAGAGAAAATCATGTCAGAGAAAAAAAAAAAAATATATATATAGTTGCATATATATATATATATATATATATATATATATATATATATATATATATATATATATATATATATACACAATGTAAGCAAAGCTAGCTACCGCAAACAGGCTGGATGAAAACGTTCTAGTTCAACTGAATGTATTTGCTGAAACGGAAAAATGCCTGTTAATAGCCTTTTCAGAACTTTATACACGGTGCGTCATCTTAGGCTGGAAGGCCACTGTTCATGGCCTCTACAGAACATTATACACGGAGCGTTATCTTAGGCTGGAAGGCCACTGTTCATAGCCTTTTCAGAACTTTTTACACGGTGCGTCATCTTAGGCTGGAAGGCCACTGTTCATGGCCTCTACAGAACATTATACACGGAGCGTTATCTTAGGCTGGAAGGCCACTGTTCATGGCCTTTTCAAAACTTTTTACACGGTGCGTTATCTTAGGCAGGAAGGCTATTTTAAAAGCCAACCAGCACCGTAACCTTGGATATGCAGTTACATATATATACATGACAAAAGCTGCTCTGCTCATTTTGGGCTTTCATTTAAAACCAAATTTGACAACTTTTGGAAATTTTGATTTTGGACCGGTCCGGATCCTGGTCAGGGCGCCACAGGCCGCTGGGACCAGTTTGGAGGGGTCCTCCAATGAGATAAAATGTTCGCCTCACCAAGGGCTTTCATTTGATACCAAACTTGGAAATTTTTTTAAAAAACCGATTTTTGACCAGTCCGGACCATGGTCAGGGCGCCACAGGCCGCTGAGTCCACTTTGGAGGGGTCCTCCGATGACAAAAAATGTTCGCCTCAGCAAGGGCTTTCATTTGATACCAAATTTGCAAACATTTGGAAAAATCGATTTTTGACCGACCCTCACCCCTGACCAGGGCGCCACAGCTCGCTGGGTCCACTTTGGAGGGGTCCTCCGATGACAAAAAATGTTCGCCTCACCAAGGGTTTCATCTGATACCAGACTTGGCCACTTTTGGAAAAATCGATTTTTGGCCATTTTGGACCGGTCCGGACCCTGGTCAGGGCGCCACAGGCCGCTGGATCCACTTTGGAGGGGTCCTCCAATGACAAAAAATGTTCGCCTCACCAATGGCTTTCATTTGATACCAGACTTGGCCACTTTTGGATAAATCGATTTTTGGCCATTTTGGACCGGTCCGGACCCTGGTCAGGGCGCCACAGGCCGCTGGGTCCACTTTGGAGGGTCCTCCAATGACAAAAAATATTCGCCTCATCAAGGGCTTTCATTTGATACCAAACTTGGTCACTTTTGGAAAAATCGATTTTTGGCCATTTTGGACCCGGTCCCCGGTCCGGACCCCTGGCCAGGGCGCCACAGGGGTCCGGGCGAAACCTACTATAGCCTATGCTGTAGTGCTCCCGCACCCCACCCCAAACCCCAAATAAGAGAAACCTGCTCACTGTAGATATTTCTGTAGAAGAGGTTAAAGTTGGAGTTGCGACACGGTAGGGCCCACCACCATCAGGGTGCCCCCCAGTCACATGGATAGGTCCTAGAGCGAAACTAATGGGCCATTTAGATTCACCATATAGGGGTTCCTATTCGAATACGAAACCTCAGCCCAGCAGCTCTTATGTATAGGGCTGCCTACTCCGTAGGCCCAGACCCCCCCTTTTACACACTAACTTTTGACCCCTGGCCAGGGCGCCACAGGGCACCGACCGACATCCTATATAGCCTATGTTCATATTCACGTTAGTACCTTCATACATGCACAACATGAGATCCCGGCTTCGCTCGCTCCGTTCTATTTCGAAGCTAATAGATTTTCGGACTTTTTTTCGGGGGTCATTTTGGGGGTCCCCACCAGGGGGGTGGGGCCATCTGGGGGGGGTCCGGGAACCGCGGAAAGTAATTTCCCCGGAATTGCGGAACTTTTTGTATAAAAAAACCCAAAATAGTACGGCTCTGAAGGGTCTTCCGACCTGCACCCCTGGGGGAAAAAAAAAGAGGAGAAACGCGACCTGCGCGGGGGGCCAATTTTCATATCTCAAGATCTACCCGGCCGATCCGGCTGAAATTTTCACAGCATGTACCCCTGCCCACAGGCTCTTCACACACCAAGTTTGAGCCCGATCGGTCCGCTCCTCCGCTGGCCACAGGCCAAACAATGTCCAGATTATACACATTGCGTCAAATTTTCCCTATTCTAGGGGGAGCGCTAACGCGCTCCCCATAATATGTAAGGAGATTGAAACAGTCTAGACTCCATAAGCCTTCAGGAAGAACTCGAAGTTTGAAACAGAAACAATTCCGAAAAGAAAAAAATCAGCGTACCATTATCACTCCACATGACTTTATTTAAAGCAACATTCTTTTCCACGAAAACACTAGCTGCAGGTACTTCAGTGTCCTGAAATAATAAAATTCAGAACTAAACAGTTTACAACATCATTACAATAAATACACTAGTGACATTTCTTTAGCAAGGTAAAAACAACTGAAAGAATATTTATTTGTAGTGCAAGAAAAACTCATTATGAAAAATCAATGTATTTTAAATGTATATACTTGATTTAAATTCCAAAGATCTAGTCTTCCGGTAGCGTCACCACAGGCAAACAAAGCTGGATTCGTAGGAGACCAGGCAACGTCAAGAACGTAGTCTTGATGATCTTCAAATGAATACAAAGGCTTTGTGCTCTAAAATATCAGGATATATTAATTCAAACACAGAAAATTTCCTTCATGCAGTTGTAGATGCAGTTGGCCATTACCCTTCCACGGGCTCTCTAAGGTACCTGCGAAATAGATTTATTGTACTTAAGGGTCACTATTTTAGCCTACTGTTCCGGAGGTCCCCTTTACTTGGTAATCTGGTACTCTATCCAATTGCTGCTATAATCTCTCTAGCTAAGACGTAAGTTGAACATGAAAGTGGAGATTCGACTGTGGGATTAGTTACGCCGACCGCCTCAAACGATGCCGACGTAAACCAACTACCAACCATCTAGTGAAACTGCAGAATTCAAGTTTTCCAATGGTAACGGATACAGCAAATTTTATTTTTACATCGCGAATGTTCTGGACATAATACGCTAAATACTGCAAATAAAACAAACACAAATTTCGACAGCCTTTTGAAAGAACTCCAATATACGCGAAACCAAATGACCTTAATTAATGGAAACTGAAAAAATTAACAATAACCTTTAAGCTCCACAGTTTCACAGTCCAATCAAAGCTGGAAGACAAAAAGAGATGGGCGAAGTCGATAGGACCCACAGCTGCATGGCAGTCAGTGCCAGTCACAGGAGCAAAATGACCTACACAGCAAGGCAAGGCAATTATACTAACACGAAGAAATGGGAGACCGTAAAAATTGAGGTGTAATAAAAGTATTACACTTTTCATCATTGCCCTTGCACAAACTGTTTCTAACATTTAAAAATGTTTAAAATTTATAATTTTTTTCTGTGAAGTAAACACATTTCAGTATATAACGAACCCTTAAAATTTCTCTACAAGTACCTTCGTAAACATCACATATGCCCGCTTTAATGCCATGACGAGAAGCGGAATAGACCGAACCATCCTCCGAGCCCACAACAAAATTATTAACATCATTGGCTGGAAATGAGAATGATGTAACAGCAACCTACAAAAATAAAATCCGAACATTTTCGATACAGGAGAATCTGTGCCTAGCGCCCAGAGTAGAGTACAATTAAAATTTTTCTTTCAAATAGTTTTATCTACACGGAAATTTAACGTTCCGTCCTTTATATGTTTCGTTAAAAGGACCTAATCAAATTTTTTACGATTTTAACTTCATTTAAATATTTAGCGAAATTAGCCTTTAAACGGAAGCAACAAAATTGCGTTTTAAGACAAGTACCGTGCTACGAAACCAAACTACAGTGGCTCACACTCACAGCTTTGCTCTGCTTCAGCTGCAAATCCATAGTATCCTGGGGCTGCGCCAACATATCCAAACTCCACGCACAGAGTCTACCGTCTGTGGAGATACTGATAACATTATGCGCATTTTGAGTTCCTGAAAAAGTTAACTTAAGGTGCATTCATAATTCCAGACGCGCGTAGACGCGTCCGCATGCGTTCGTGAGCATGAATACGCGACAATTATTTTTAAACTGTTAAAACGGCATGTTACAATCTGATGAAACTACAGATCCCGTAAACATATGAAATGCGAAGTCGAATCATCAAATTTTTAGTCTAAGTAAATTTTAGAATAGAGCAGTTCTCAAAACAATTGTTGTCTACGTTAGTCCTTCACAGTTGTGGTAATTCAAACTGTCTCAAGCAAAAATATTGTCTTGTCTGGTGGACAGCATTTGAGAACCTTTTCTGCTGTTAGAGTAAGCAAGATGGACTTCACTCTCATAAGTGTCATTCAGAAACATTTCTAGACAAAATCTGTCCAATAGGTTATGTGACACTATGGTGATTATTTCGTTTTTAAACTAGAATAAAAGAAATAAATAAATAGAACGATAAAGCTACCTACCTACTACTTTCATACAGTAAACAGGATGAGTGTGCGCAGCAGCTGAAAGTGGACTTCTCTGAACCGGAGTTTTCTTACTGTAGCGATTATCCCAAAGACAAATCTGACCACAGTATGTTCCACCCAGGATTAGGTTTGGATGAAATTTGGCAAAAGTTGTGGATACCACGCGAGACTGACAATGAAATATGTATCTGGAAACAAACAATCGAAAAACAGAAACGTGGTAAGGCTTTATTAGCAGAATTTGAAAACTTACTAGTTACTCAATTTATAAGTTAATATAGAACG
>JASAND010019196.1:0-7500 GCA_030248195.1 Trissonchulus latispiculum
AGTCTGTCTGCAGAAATATCGAGTTCATTATTCAAAATTCTCTGTTAGAACTAAATCTTTAAAAAGTCCTTCCGTTCTTCGAGAGCTTTTTTGCCAATTAACCAACCGATTCAGGGTACGGAATTGCAGACACTATCAGGTAATTTTCTTGCAAAAAAGCTTTTGAACCCTTTCAATTAAGTCGATATTATCTAAATAGTGCGGGCTTCCATATTTCAGAAGCATATTCCAATTTGGGGCGAATATAGACATTTATAAAGTTTTACTCAAAGAACTCTTGAGTTTCTGGAGACAAAGCTTCAGAAATATAAAATGTACCAAGCGCATACCATCAGTGGCATGTTCCAGAGCAAGTGACGGTGGCTTTTAGGTCGTTAGTTACAATGATGCCAAGATCTCGAACACATTATCACCCTATAGTAATCTCAGTGTTATTGATATAATACCGGTGGCACGGGTTATTTCACCCAAATGGGGACTACCACATTTTTGTGCGGCTATTTTAAGCTGCATATTCTTGAACCAGCGATTCAAGTCGCAGCTGCCATCTAACTGCAGTTGCTGTGTGCCAAAGTGCTTAGAGAAATCAAAATGACAGTTTGGAGTCATCTGCAAACAATTTTGAGATGCATGTGATCTCTTCTGATGCAAGATCATTCAATGTATGCTCTAAGAAAAAGAACAGAGCCTAGATACTCCTCTGAGGGACTCCATGATAGAACATTCCTGTAGGATTGGATAAAGCTGATCGACTTCCGACATACTCGCTTTACGATCTGCTACATACTGCATATAGCCATAGATAGAAATGTTGACAAGCATACCTAACGATCTTACCTTTTCAGTTACGTAATTTAGAATGTGCTTTCACTCGCCAAAAGCTTTATAATGTCCATATAAATTATATCTATAAAATTCTCGTTTATCAAGTTCGCAGTCGTCCAGTCTTCAAACATTTTAAGAGTTGCAGGAACTGTAGAGCGGCCAGGTAGAAAATATTCAAATTGCTCTGCAGTTATTAGTTTGTTGACTTTAGAGAAGACTTTTTTAGAGCACTACACAAATTATTTCCTTGCATTTTATTGCAGACGCACTTTGTAAGCTGTTGGGTCTACAATTATTCACTAAAGAACGATTCCCTCTTTTAGATATATATTGGTTTAATTTTAGCAATTTTCCATTCGGTTGGAATTTTTTCCCATAGCGCTAGGCTACTCCGAAACATACGTAATCGCTAACGGTTTACAAATAGAAATTGCTAGTTTTTTAAGGAAAAAACTGCGAAACTGGTCGACAGCCAAAGCTTCGCTTATTTTTCAAGTCTTTTAATGATCTATCTCTCAGGATACGTATATATATATATATACATACTGGCTTTTTCCTACAGGGGGGTGGGGGCCCCCAGAAATTAGTCCCCCCCCCCCAGACTTGGGTCGCCCCAGAATCGCCCCCCCTCCCAGGATTCGGCCCTCCTCCAGAACCTAAAGTGCCCGGGAAAAATAGTTTTGAGGGTAAATTTTGAAAATTTTTTCGGCTTCGCCGGAGTTTTGCCTATTTTTAAGCATTTTTTAAATATTTTTTAAGTTTTGAAATTTAAGTTAAAAATAGTTAATTTTTTAGTCTAGCAGCAAGAAATAGCTATTTTTAGGCATTTTTAGGAAAATTTTCTTCCCCCCCCAGAAATCCGAGCCCTCAGATCTTGGGGGGGACCCCCCCAGACTCCCCCCCCAGAAAGTTTCTTGGTTTCAGGGAAAAGCCGACACATACAGTTTTGGAAATTTTTCTTTTGAGTAGCAATAGTGCAGTTTCAGAAAAAAATTGAATTTGAAAATTTTGTATGTTTAATGTAAACATAGGCAAATTTTTGGAAATTTTTAAAAATTGTTTATTTTCGGCAGTTTAAGCATCCTATAGTGTAGAAAACGGGTTTTTCTTGTATTTAGAGCCAAAACTAGACCCATTTTACTGCAAAAAACAAGCATTTTTGGTTAAAATTGAAATTTTGGGTTGAAATGCCATGTCAGATTTCGACCCCCTGAGAACCCAAAACAAGAACGAACCCAGGTAAAACCTATACCAGTTTAATCTATAGGCTCTATTAAACAAATGTTTGTATTAGTTTGACGTTTCCTGCTAACGGTTAGAAAAAATCAATTTTAAAAAGTGGGTTTTTTCCCGCCGATGTTTTTCCCCCCCCCCCCCCCCCCCCCCGCCAACTCTAGGTCACCCCCAGGTCGCACCGGAGGGGTTAGAGCAGTGTGGCATATATATCATGAAACCCAACAGATGCCCTACACATGCATACAATCCGCTTTGGTCTAGGTTTTTCCAGTTCAGGGTGGCCAGCCAAAGTTTGCCAAATTTCGGCACTTGGCCGGACCAAAATTTTCGAAAATTTTAGTCCCAAAAAATTGGCAGGGAAGCAGCGGCGCGGGAGCAACAATAATACAGCCTCTAGGGTTATTTTGGACGCTCTTCAAGATAGGCTATTAAAATCCTATTATAGCTCATACCGGTAAGCCCACACTGGAGGTGGGTTTTTCCCGCATTGGCGAGTGGGTTTTTTCCCGCTTGACTATATAGTTTCTTACAATTTTCCTTCGGACTAACTAAACAGGGGTGGTGTCAACCGCCGAAACCCCTCTTCTGAGTATATATATATATATATCTCACGTTTCCCAAAGATTATATAAGTCCACCCTTATGTACCACGTATATATATGCCATATGCGTATATATATACGTACGTATATATATATATATATATATATATATGAGCGTATATACGCGTATATAGATGCATGCGCGTACGTATATAGATGCATGCGCGTACGTATATTAACAGTAATGTCAGCTGAGCCGTGTTGTGTAGTGTGTTCTAATTTTTGGAATAGTCATTCACAGAAAACTAGTGTTGCATAATAAATAACTCTGACGATGTAGTTTAACACTGACTGTTTCCTGCATGTTCAACGTTATATACCTATGTCTGTACGTATTATGCCGTTTGAATTAAGTGATTTTTTGGCAAACTTTGACAGAATGTTTTAAGGGTTTCCTGATTTGATGTTAAATGCAGGCGTGTGCGTGCTAGATTTGTTCAACGTTTTGACCCGCGGGTCAACTCCTAACTATTTGTCGTCTAGATTTTGTTTGTGTTTGTGTACTCATGCTTTGCTCGTTGTTGTTGTGCATGTAATAGATAACAACCTCAATAGTTACCCATAATTATATATATATATATATATATATATATGTGTGTATACGTATATATATGGATGCACCGATGTCTGGCCCTGGCCCTGGCCCCGGCCCCAGAGGGTCAGGCCCCGGTCCCGACCGGGGCCGACAATTGACAAAATTTTGTAAATTTTTGACATGTTTGACCAAAATTTTGAAATTTCGAAAGTCAAAAAGTGTTACAAATTGTTTGTTTTCCCACCAATTTGAATGAAAGCAACGATAGTAACGTTTGTTTGTATATCAGAAATTATTGCAAAATTTGAATTTTCAAGAAAATTTTTGAGAATTTTCGATTTGGGCCCCCAAGGTGGCCCCGGCCGGGGCCACGATGAATCCCTATCCCCGGTAGTGGCGGCCCCGGTGCATCTCTAATATATATATGTCGTAGTAATTTCTGTATTCAGTAAATACTGTATTTACTGGCCGATTTCAGTAAATACCGTATTTACTAGTAAGAATGGTATTTTCTTGAAACACCCCTATCTTTAGACGTAAATACCATTTTTACTGAAACTCATCCAGTAAATACTGTATTTTCTAGTAAATTCTGTATTTTGTCTTAAACGCCTTTGTTTTTGTGTGTGGCTAGGGGTTTATTGGGCATGCCGACGTCACACTTAGAGCCAAAAGATAGGTCATACATTATCACAATAGGAGGTGCATGAAGATAAACTCCAGACGTAAAAAATATTAGTTTACAAAACTAAGAAATTGTTTTAGTTTTAACAGTTTTTTAAAATCTAGACAGATATGTATGTATTATATAATCATAATGAATTACGATTAATTAAAAATTAATACTTTGCTTAATGATTTTAATCTTACTTAGGTACATTTCGTAATTTAAAAATACACGAATAGCAGTTTAAACTTTAAGTAAACTTATAGTGTATCTTAAATTTTGTATAAAATATAAAATACAAAATTTATTAGAAAATACAGAAAACATGTATCTGTCTTGATTTTAAAAACTATGTTAAAATTAAAACAATTTCTTAATTTTGAAAACTAATATTTTTAACGTCTGGAGTTTATCTTCATGCACCCCCTTTGCACATATTGTGATAATGTATAACCTATCTTCTGGCTTTATATATGACGTCGGCATGCCCTTTGAACCTCTAGTCACACACAAAGACAAAGGCGTTTAAGACAAAATACGGAATTTACTAGAAAATACAGTATTTACTGGACGAGTTTCAGTAAAAATGGTATTTACGTGTAAAGATAGGGAGTTTAAAGAAAATACCATTCTTACTAGTAAATACCGTATTTACTGAAATCGGCCAGTAAATACAGTATATATTTACTGAATACAGAAATTACTACGACTTATATATATATGTATGTATATATATATATGTCTGTATATATATATATATAGAGGGGGAGGGGGGGAAGGGATATATATATATATATATATATATATATATATGTGTATGTATATATATATATATATATATATATATATAAAAATAGCTGTTTTTAGCATGTTTTAGAAAAATTTTGAAAAACTTACGCCCCCCCCCCCCCCTATAGATATAAATCCATACATCATTCGACATCTCATATATATATCCTACCTCCATAGATATATATGTATATGTCGTAGTGATTTCTGTATTCAGTATATAAATACTGTATTTATGGCCGATTTCAGTAAATACGGTATTTACTAGTAAGAATGGTATTTTCTTTAAACTCCCTATCTTTACACGTAAATACCATTTTTACTGAAACTACTGTCAGAAATACTGTATTATCTAGTGAATTCTGTATTTTGTCTTAAACGCCGCTGTCTTTGTGTGTGACTAGAGGTTCAAAGGGCATGCCGACGTCATGTTTAAAACCAGAATAGATCATACATTATCACAATATGTCAAGTAGTGCATGAAGATCAACTCCAGACGTTAAAAATATTAGTTTACAAAATTAAGAAATTGTTTTAAAATTTTAACACAGTTTTAAAATCAAATCAGAGACATCATATACATACGTTTCCCGTATTTTCTAATAAATTTTGTATTTTATATTTTATACAGAATTTAAGATACACTATAAGATTACTTAAAGTTTTAAACTGCTATTCGTGTATCTTTAAACTAGTAAGTAAGATTTTAAACCATTAAGCAACGCATTAATTTTTAATTAATCGTAATTCATTATGTTTATATAATACATACATATCTGTCTTGATTTTAAAAAACTGTTAAAATTAAAACAATTTCTTAGTTTTGTAAACTAATATTTTTTACGTCTGGAGTTTATCTTCATGCACCTCCTATTGTGATAATGTATGACCTATCTTTTGGCTCTAAGTGTGACGTCGGCATGCCCAATAAACCCCTAGCCACACACAAAAACAAAGGCGTTTAAGACAAAATACAGAATTTACTAGAAAATACAGTATTTACTGGATGAGTTTCAGTAAAAATGGTATTTACGTGTAAAGATAGGGTGTTTAAAGAAAATACCATTCTTACTAGTAAATACGGTATTTACTGAAATCGGCCAGTAAATACAGTATTTACTGAATACAGAAATTACTACGACATATATATATTAGAGATGCACCGGGGCCGCCACTACCGGGGATAGGGATTCATCGTGGCCCCGGCCGGGGCCACCTTGGGGGCCCAAATCGAAAATTCTCAAAAATTTTCTTGAAAATTCAAATTTTGCAATAATTTCTGATATACAAACAAACGTTACTATCGTTGCTTTCATTCAAATTGGTGGGAAAACAATCAATTTTTAAAACTTTTTGACTTTCGAAATTTCAAAATTTTGGTCAAACATGTCAAAAATTTACAAAATTTTGTCAATTGTCGGCCCCGGTCGGGACCGGGGCCTGACCACTGGGGCCGGGGCCAGGGCCAGGGCCAGGCATCGGTGCATCCCTTATATATACGTATACACACATATATATATATATATATATATATAATTATGGGTATCTATTGAGGTTGTTATCTATTACATGCTCACCAACAACGAGCAAAGCATGAGTACACAAACACAAACAAAATCTAGACGACAAGTAGTTAGGAGTTGACCCGCGGGTCAAAACGTTGAACAAATCTAGCACGCACACGCCTGCATTTAACATCAAATCAGGAAACCCTTAAAACATTCTGTCAAACTTTGCCAAAAAATCACTTAATTCAAACGGCATAATACGTACAGACATAGGTATATAACGTTGAACATGCAGGAAACAGTCAGTGTTAAACTACATCGTCAGAGTTATTTATTATGCAACACTAGTTTTCTGTGAATGACTATTCCAAAAATTAGAACACACTATACAACACGGCTCAGCTGACATTACTGTTAATATACGTACGCGCATGCATCTATATACGTACGCGCATGCATCTATATACGCGTATATACGCTCATATATATATATATACGTATATACGTATATACGCATATGGCATATATATATACGTGGTACATAAGGGTGGACTTTATATAATCTTTGGGAAACGTGAGATATATATATACTCAGAAGAGGGGTTTCGGCGGTTGACACCACCCCTGTTTAGTTAGTCCGAAAGAAAATTGTAAGAAACAATATATAGTCAAGCGGGAAAAAACCCACTCGCCAATGCGGGAAAAACCCACCTCCAGTGTGGGCTTACCGGTATGAGCTATAATAGGATTTTAATAGCCTATCTTGAAAAGCGTCCAAAATAACCCTAGAGGCTGTATTATTGTTGCTCCCGCTGCTTCCCTGCCAATTTTTTGGGACTAAAATTTTCGAAAATTTTGGTCCGGCCAAGTGCCGAAATTTGGCAAACTTTGGCTGGCCACCCTGAACTACTGGAAAAACCTAGACCAAAGCGGATTGTATGCATGTGTAGGGCATCTGTTGGGCTTCATGATATATATGCCACACTGCTCTAACCCCTCCGGTGCGACCTGGGGGTGACCTAGAGTTGGCGGGAAAAAACATCGGCGGGAAAAAACCCACTTTTTAAAATTGATTTTTTCTAACCGTTAGCAGGAAACGTCAAATTAATACAAACATTTGTTTAATAGAGCCTATAGATTAAACTGGTATAGGTTTTACCTGGGTTCGTTCTTGTTGTGGGTGCTCCAGGGGGTCGAAATCGGACATGGCGCATTTCAACCCAAAATTTCAATTTTGACCAAAAATGCTTGTTTTTTGCAGTAAAATGGGTCTAGTTTGGCTCTAAATACAAGAAAAACGCGTTTTCTACACTATAGGATGCTTAAACTGCCGAAAAT
>JASAND010019196.1:12500-21662 GCA_030248195.1 Trissonchulus latispiculum
TTAGAGCCAAACTAGACCCATTTTAAGGCAAAAATAAGCATTTTTGGTCAAAATTGAAATTTTGGCTTGGAATGGCACAGTGTCCGATTTAGACCCCCTGGACCACACATAACAGTACTAACCCAGGTAAAACCTATACCAATTTAATCTACAGGCTCTATTAAACAAATGTATGTATTGGTTTGACCTTTCCGGTCAATGGTTGGAAAAAAAATTTAATTTTGAAACGTGGGTTTTGTCCCCGCCGTGGGTTTTTCCCCGCCAACTCCAGGTCACCCCCAGGTCGCACCGGAGGGGTCAGAGCAGTGTGACATATATCATCATGAAGCGCAACAGATGCCCTACAGGTACATATAATCCGCTTTGGTCTAAGTCTTTCCAGTAGCTCAGGGTGGCCCGGCAAAGTTTGCCAAATTTCGGCACTTGGTCGGACCAAAATTTCCAAAAATTTCAAAGTCCCAAAAAATTTGTAGGGAAGCAGTGGGAGCTACCATAATACACCCTCCAGGGTTATTTTGGATGCTCTTCAAGATAGGCTATTAAAATCCTAGATAGCTCATACCGGTAAGCCCACACTGGGGGTGGGGTTTTTTCCCGCATTGGCGAGTGGGTTTTCCCGCTTGACTATATATAATAGTACTGGTCGATTATGGGCTATATATATATGGGTAATATTATATATATATATGTGCCCTGCCTCTACTCTGCCAGTACTAAAGAAAGACGGTGGTTCTTGTATTTGGAAACGCAGGCTTAAGTTTTGCGGAATAGTTCCCGAAAAAGACCACCGAAATTTTATAATTACTCAGGATTGCCAGGGAGGCAGGCTAGGGGCTATAGGTGGACATATGTGCAAGGTATAAGGGTCCGAGCCCTTGCACGAATCCCATTTTGCCCATTCGTGTTTCTGTATATATACGTATATACTTGTTTTAACGACCAAAATAAACAGTTTGTTGTTAAATATGTGTAGGACCAAGCCTTATGCATATGCACCCTAGTTGGGATGCCCCGCGTCACCCTGCAAAAGTTTAGAGCAAAAACTGTCACCTAGTTTTTTGGAAACCTGTGTATACACTTATCAAAATATATACAGTCAGGGGTCCGTTGCATAAAAGTGATTAGTTGATTAGTGATTCGTGATTAGGTGATTAGTGTAGCAGTTTTTCGAGCAAAACTTTTGCTCTGGTCTACCGTTTTTCGACTTTTTGGTACCATAGCTGTTGAATGCTTTATCCAGAAATAGTGAAGTATTTAATGTATCCTCACTGACTGAGCAGAGGGGACCGAAACTAATTCAGTATCAGTTAGACTCTGCAAGGATTCTAAATCGCCGATACAACGACTGTCAGAGGGTCCAGGCAATCAAAAAGACCTAACAGGAACTGAGATCTGGGCCCGCCTGCAAACTGGTTCCTGTGCCAATAAACGGATTCACTTTCAGTGGATATATACCTGGTCATTGTTCACTCGAGAACAATGACCGTTCCGATGCTTTGGCGAAGCTAGGGTCTGGTATGGAGCAACAGAACTCCCTAATCGATTTCAAAACGGCGAAGGCCGTTATTTCACGACATCTAGAAGACCAGTGGCGGACCAGTTTGATTCAGCGTGGCTCCTACGAACTCAACATGACTGCCAGACGGTGCACGGAATCTCGTCTGAGCAGACTTGAGAGGAGAACTCTAGCTCAACTGAGATCCCATGGCCACTGCTACCTCCTCGCTACTTACAGGGACCGTTTCAACCTGGATTAGGCCGGGGCTGTCTGTCCTCGGTGCAACGAAGAAACGGATACTCTTATCCAACTGATTGAAAAATGCCCAGCCCTTACCCATGCCAGGCTCCGGGCACTCGGTCCTGGAGCCAGTACAACGATGCTTGCGACCGACCCTGCAGGGGTGGCCCAATTTTGTTTTTCCTACAGGGGGGGGGGGGGCCCCGCGCCCCCGGGCGCCGGACGGGGCCCCCCCGGGAAGGAAAAAGAGGGCGGAGAGGGGGATTTGGGGAAAAATTTGCGGCTCGCCGGAGCTTCAGAGATTTTAAACAATTTTAAGCAATTTTAGGCTGATTATGGGTTAAATGGTTAAATAGGAGTAGCGCAATAGCAATTGGTTTTTAGAATGAGCCCAAGCAAACCTGCGGGAGTGCGTTCTCCTTGGAGGACGACGAAATGGGAAGACCATTCTGCGGCCGAAGAGAAGAAGAAGAAGAAGAAGAAGAAGCAAGGGGAGCAAAATTATCCAAATCTGACACCATAGGATGATGCAGCGTCCTCTGTTGTACAATGCTATAGTGTCGAATTGATTCCCTGTTTGGTTGTTAAAAAAATTTCAAAAAAATTGGGTGGGTTTTCCCCCCAAAGTGGGTTTTTCCCCGCCACGTTTGGCAATGTGCCATGCTAAAGGTGCATCGGATCAGTCTAATTTTTGCTGTGTGCAAAGAAGAAGAGTTGCCAATATTGCAGATATTTGCAAAACTGCTCTAGCCGAACCCAGTCAAAAGTTACGTCAGTCCAAGCTTTTGTTTGTCAAATTTTCGGATGGTTGGACAAAAAAGTAGGTGTCATTTTCAAAATATCAAAAAATGAGCAGGAGTTAACCAAATGACTTGGATCTTTCCATACGTAAATTAGAAAGAGTCGCGCTTTCTGCTGCTATGTTTTGGAGCTCATAGCACCACCAACCCATGACCCAGGAGGCAGGTGGGTTTCCCCCCAAAAAGTGGGCAGGGTATTTTTTAGGGAACTTTTTTCGGGGGGGGGGGCTTCCCGGGGGGGGGCCCCCGGGCCCGGGGGGGGGGGGGGGAAGATGTTTTCGCAAAAATGAGCCAAAAATGGTATTTTTGGCGTATTTTGCATGGTGAAACGCAAAAAGTTCTCAAAAATGCCAGGATTTAAGCTAAAAATAGCTATTTTTACGAAAAAATCTCCGGCGAAGCCGGAAAATTTTTTAAAATTGGCCTATTTTTGGCAATTTTTTGGGCCTCCAAAAAATCCCGGGGGGGGGAAGCAAAAATCCCGGGAGGGGGCGATTTCGGGGGGGGAAGGCATTTACGGGGGGGGGGAAGGACAATTACGGGGGCCCCCCCGCCCCCCCCCCCCCCCCCTGTAAAAAATACCCTGGTGGGAGGGGGTTTTTTTCACCCATAGGTGTAACGGGGATTTGGGTTGGGGGCCCCTCCCCCGGAATTTTGAGGGGGGCACCTTTTTAGACTCCCCCACGACCCTCCCCAAACCTCCCCAAAAAAGCTTTCTATTTTTATGTCAAAAATCGTATTTTCAGCCATTGCTAATGCCGAAAAACATGAAATCATTAAGTAATTTTAACATTAGACAGTGTTTCTAAACTCGAAAACTTGACTGCCAACATGATTCTGAGTCCAGAATAAGGTCATATTGAGTCTAGAAGGCCATAAAACCGTTCTAAACGTGTATTTCTCGCGATAATAATCACGTTAAGCCAGAATTTTGGACTTTTTTGAAAAATTTTGCAAAATTTGCCCTAAAATGCCCAGGGGCCGGGGACCACCCAAAATTTCTGGGGGGTTTGGAAAAATGGCTGGGGGGTTACCCTCCCAAACACCCCCCTCTCCTTACACCTATGTTTTCACCCCATGGCTATAATGGCCATAGTTTCCTTTGGGGCTGGCGTACATATCCATAGTTGTGGGCCCCCCCATTCGGCTACCCCCTCCCCGAACCTCCCCAGCGATTTTTGGACCCACCCAAAAAGTTAGCTATACTCGAATTTAAAATAGGACCATTTCGCAACGTATATATCGCCAATTATTCATCAGGCGACAATCGGGAAAAGCAGCGATTATCGTAGAAACTTGGCGAAATGTCCCCGAAACTCGATGCCTGCAGCTATCGCTAAACTATATATTGCGATTATCGTAGAGTATTGGCGACAAGTCGTGCAGAATCGTGCGTGACGTTTGACGGTTGTCGTAAAGTCAACGAAATATCGCTGGTTTCCCTAGTGTTAAAAAACGGTCGTCATATATACACCCGCGATTGCCGCGAATAGTCTTTGCACGACTTATTGCCAAAATTTTACGATAATCCCGGGCAAGTTTTGGCGATATTTCGCCAAATTTCTACGATAACAGCTAAATTTTCGCGATTGTCGCTAGATGAATCAAAATAACTGACGATATGTCGCCAAAAGTTAATATTATAAATGAATGTATATACGTACTGTAGCTGTATATACCTTGAGGAAAAAGTTGCGAGTAGGAGTAGCCAAGATTAGGGTAGGTGGGGTCAGCCGGTTTTGGGTGGAGTGGGTTCCGGAAAAATCAAACTAAGAACAAAAATTCTACTCAATAGGTTTCCTTTGGGAGGGGGGGGGCGGGAAAATTTAATTCAATTGCATTTACAACAATTTTACAACTGATTTACAACAAGTTTATAACGTGGCAAAATTATTGGTAGCTATCACTCAATTCAACAGGTAACTCAATGAAGAAGGTACTAAAAAGGTAGGAGATTATTGAAAGGCGTGTAGAATTATTTCTGGCTGCCATAGCTCGTCCCCTATCGAAGCTCTGCAGATGGAGGCCGGTGTCCAACCCTTCCAACTCAGATCCCAATACCTGGGCTCCCATATGTACGAGAAGTGCCTGCCTGCGGCTACCTGAAGATGGCCTCCGGCGATCAACGGTGGCTCGACCCAGCAACAGGCACAGAATCCTGAAAACCCAGCCTAGTTGGAGATCCAGATTCGCTGAAATTGTGGATGAAACTCCTCTGGCGGGGCGGTCACGCGAGCCAGTCAGTCTACTCTCACCATTTGCTCCCTGGCATCAGCAAGCAACTTTGGAAGCCGACACATCAATTGCTACCTCGTGCAGAAATCTCTCCCCTCCTGAAAAGAGAACCATGGCACTGCAGAACCTCCGCAACCAACAGCCCGCTGACTACATCATATGGACTGACGGATCCGCTAAATGCGGAACTGAACGAGGAGGCAGCGGCGTCTATGTTGTGGAAACCTTCACCGAGCGTAGAAGGCACCTCGCCTTCCCAGCTGGAATTGTCTGTTCCAGCTATAGAGCGGAGCTCATTGCCATCAAAAAGGCCCTAGACTGGGTCCTAAGATATGGAAAGCTGCACCGAACTGATTTGATCCGGATCTGTACGGATTCACTATCGGCGGTCCAGAAACTGTCTGGAGGACCTGCTCTGCCATGTACGTATCTGGAAACTGCCATCTGAAATCATCTAGATAGTCTTAACAGGAGAAACATAACGGCTAGTCTCATCTGGATTCCCAGTCACTGTGGAATTTCCGGAAATGAAATGGCCGACAGACTAGCGAGAAATGGAGGGAAGATGGTACAAGACGAGGTTGCAATTGATTATCCTACAGCGTCAGCCGTGCTCAGGCGGCACTTTACCCAAAATGGCACAACACAGTGGCATTTCCCATGACCGAACAAAGTCAATCTTTGGTGACAGAGGCCCTGTCCCACCGTCATAGGTGTACCAGGCTACAGTTTGCCCCTTGTGAGACTCTCCCCACGGAGAGGCCAGACCCCCTTCCCCCCCTACCCGACCTCAACTACTCTCCCCCAGGCCGAGCTCAAACCCCCCTCCCCCCCTAAAATTGGGTCCAAACCAAGTAAAACATGCGAAATTCTTAAAAAAATTTTTGCAATTTCTGAAAATTTTCGAAAAAATTCGAAATATATAATGGCTGTAAATCAGCTATAAACAGCTAAGATGGTTATTTATAGCAATTAAAGGGTAATATACGCAATTATAAACCACAATCTGGGCTAATTTAGGCATATTTTAGCACAAATTTGTCAATTTTCAAGCCCTATTTTCGCATACGTACGAAAACTATTGACAGAAGCTTTTGAGTATGTTTGTTATGGACTTGTACATACATCGAAAAAGGAGCAATTTTAGCTAAAAAAACTTCGGTACAGTTTAGGGGGGTCCTCCGGGATTTCGGATTTTGGTGGGGTCCCCCGAGCCAAATTTGGACCTTATACTCCCCCCCAACCCGAACAGGTGGTATACCTATGCCCACCGTCCAACGAAGCCGGGCTGTCAAGACGTGACAGAATCATCCTGTCCCAGCTGCGAACCGGAAAAAGCCTACTTTTAGCCCAATATCGGAATGAAATCAACCCCGCTGCATACCCCTCCGACCTGTGCCCAGACTGCTCCCAGGAGACCGAAACCTAAGACCACCTTATCCTCTCCTGCCCAGCTAAGGAGGCGGTGCGGAGGAGACATTTTGACTGTTCCCTTGGCTTGGCTGTCCTTTGGGAGGCCCCTTCGGGTGTTATGGGTTTCCTGAAGGGTACTGGGCGGTTAGACTAACTGCTCAGCTGTATGGATCCGCTCCGCCTGGCCCTAATGATGATGATGATGATGATGATCCTGGGGGGCATAGTTTCCTTTGGGGGGGTATCCCCCAAAATTTTTGACCAACGTTACCCCCCCCCCTCCCAGAATTTTTAGCATACCCTCCCCCAACTTTCGGCTACCCCCCGAACCTCCCCTAGCGATTTTTTGACCCAAAAAGTTAGCTAAATTTGGCCAAAAATGGTCATTTTTTGGAAAATTTTTCTAAAATTTTGACTTAAAATCTCATTAAAACGGTGCAAAAACACCTATAACGTTAAAAACAGGCATTGTTTTGAAGAAAAAAGGGCTGAATTACCGAAAATTTTGCATTTTTTGTTGTTGTTGTTGTTTGCTGCATTAGACATCACAATGTGATGATCATCACCCGAAGGTGCAAAGTGTTAGCCAGGAAACTGGCCCCGTAAGGTTGGTCAAAAACAACTCAACCAAGTTGCCAGAAGGAGTCTCAAAGCCTGGTCGACGTCACGACGGATGACGTCTCCTCCTTTTTAAAAAGAACATGCTCCGTCGGCCTCGGCATTGCCATATCTGGCGGCTAGCCCGAGGAGCAGCACACAGCACGAGTCTCTGATGCAAAAAAATAACGGCAAGCATAGGTGTGTTAGGGGGGGTGGGTGGGGGGGGGACCCCTCCCCCCCCAAATGGAGGGGTCGCCAACCCCCCCTACAAATTTTTTCCTACCCCTCCCCCCAAATCGATCTTTTCACACCCCTCCCCCCTAAAAATTTTCACCCCTACCTTAATTTTTTGAAAATTTTTAGCTAAAAACTCGAAATTTTTCCAAAAAATTCCAAAAATTAGCAAAAAATTGCTAGAATTCGCTTAATTAAGCTAAAAATCGTTAAAAATAGCTGTGAATTGAGAAAATTTTTCAATTTTTTAACGAAAACCTACTTTTTTCGAAATTTTTCGCCGACCCCCCCCTAGAAAATTTTTCTTACCCCTCCCCCCAAATCGACTTTTCGCGACCCCCCCCCCCCTTTTTTCGACAAACCCCCTCCATACTTTTTTCAGAACCCCCACCCCCACTTTTTCCGCCAGCCACACCTATGACGGCAAGACAGCCTTTGCACCAAAGTGAGACGACCTCAAAGTGTGCTGTTCAATGATATAGCCTAATACGGGTGGAAGCACAGCGATTGAGTTCACACTGTCCTCCCGGTCCTTCCTCAGAATCAGCATGGCAGCCTCATCCTCCAGAACCCGCAAGAAGGCAATTTGGCCATTTTTCGAAATTCCTGAGGTACGAATTTGGGGGGGACCCATTTCTTGGGAGTTGGGTCGACCACCAACCTTCCACGATTTACCCCATACTATATACATAACGGGGATTTGGGTAGGGCCCCCCGGGAATTTTGGGGGGGCCTTTTTAGATCTCCCCCACGCCCCCCCCCCCACAAAGATCTTTGTATTTTTTTGCCAAAAATCGCATTTTCAGCCTATGCGGCATTACTTGAATTCATTTAGTAATTTTAACATTAGACAGCATAGGTGTACCTGGGTGGGGGGGTAGGGGGTACCCCTCCGCCCTCCCCCCAAATGGAAAAGTGCCGACCCCACCCCACCCTCGAAATTTTGGAGGCAAACCCCACCCCCAAATTACCAAATCCCAGATCCCACCCACCCAAATTTAACCCAACCTCAAAATTTAGAAAATTTTGCCTCAAAATTAGTAAAATTGAAATTTTTTTGGAAAATTCAAAATTTTTGCTAAAAAATCCAAGTTTTTTCGAACAATGATGCATAAATGAAGAAATATTGTTGATTTTTAGTTGGAAATGGCCAACGCTTTTTAGGAAATCTGCGAAGTTTTTCTAAATTTTTTACCAAAAAATTTTTTTACCCCCCCCCCCCAAATTCGATTTTTCCGAACCCACCCCACCTCAAAACGGCTGACCCCCCACCCTAATTCTCGGCTACCCCCTCCCCCAACGTTTTCTCAAGGTACACCTATGTTAGACAGTGTTTTTAAACCCGAAAACTTGATAGCCAACATGTTTCTGCGTCCAGAATAAGGTCAATATTGAGTCTAGAAGTCCAACCGTTATAAACGTGTATTTCTCGCCATAATAAACAAATGTATGTTAAGCCAAACATTTGCACTTTTTTGTAAAATTTTGCCAAATTTACCCTAAAAATGCCCCATTTTTGGCCCAATTTTCGTGCCTTCGGCGCGACTACCCCACCCCCCCCCCCCCAGTCGGGTTTCTGGGGGTCCCAATTCCAAACCCCCTCCCCCCAATTACACCCATAGTTTTCCCAGGGGGGGGGGGTGGGAGGGGTATCCCCCCCAAAATTTTCGACCAACTTTACCACCCCCCCACATTTTTTGACTATCCCTCCGCCCACTTTTGGTTATAGCCATGGGGTGAAAAAAAAAAAAAAAAAACCCACCCCTTTTTTGGGGAAAACCCACCCGCCTCCTGGGTCATGGGCTTGAGATATGAGCTCCAAAACATAGCAGCAAGAAGCGCGACTCTTTTCTAACTTATGTATGCAAAGATCAAGTCATTTGGTTCACTCCTGCTTATTTTATGACATTTTGAAAATGACAACTACTTTTGGTTCAACTATACGAGAAAATTTACTCTCAAAAGTTTGGACCGATGTAACTTTGATTAAGTTGGGCTAGAAAAGTTTTGCAAACATCTGCAATGATGGCAACTCTTCCTCTTTGCACGTCTTCGTCTTCGTCTGCAACGTCTTCGTTTTCGTAGGGTTGATCACGAGACCGAGGCACCTGCATAGCAATACGTAACTGAACGAAGCGGCTA